>JARQOC010000004.1:473844440-473936876 GCA_033576535.1 Allobates femoralis
GGAGCTGAGGAGGGAGTATGCAATTGGTCTTAGGTCTCAGAGACCTGTAGCTAAATTACTCGTGCAGTTGTGAATTACGGAGTTTCAGCCTGCGTCTTGTGAGACTTGACCGTAATCACCGCCAACCAGACCTCCAGCCCTTTTGGAGAGGACTTGGCAAACGGTCCTGGGACCCTTGCAGTTGTCAGGTAATTGTAGATTACATCAACTTCAGCTGGGCTCTCCAACAATGGAGGGCCGAGGAAGGAACCTGCGAGTTAAGCTCGTAGTAATTCCACCACAACCTAGTTGTCTCAACTGTGTGTGGGAAGGGGTCTGATGGACGAGTATTTTGAGCCGTTTGAATAGTAACTGGGTTCCGTCAACATTGGGGGGCCAAGGAATACGCATGTCGGTGGCTCACTGCAACCCAGCTCCCCCCAGGGCAATAAGGTTGGACAACTGTACCAACAGGTACATGCATTTGGCACGGTGTTAGGAAAAACAATACGTGCGGTGGGCCGTGCGCTGATTACTACTGTAGAGGAAGTTACACTGGTCCTCGTAGTATGTTATTGCTCTTTACACGGTGTCCTGAGGGATGGACAAGCTGGAGCAGGAGACATCGCTGCTGGTTGTCTTGCCGTTTTCGTTGGGAGACTGCTGCCCAGCGAAGCTGAGCACAAGGTATACTCCAGTCGCTGCGTGTGCGCCCTCACAGTGCTGCGCTTGCTGTACCCCTGCATAGCGGATGCTGAGCCATGGCTGTTGGGAAGCCAGAGAATGATGGGGGCAGTGCAGACCGGCCGCACCTATATGGCATGGCAGGCTCTGCTGTATGTCCCTGTTCCTGTTATTGAGGCCGGGAGGAGGGGGCAGGCACTGTAGGACTCCTAAAAACAAGGCCCCTGGCTGCACTAGTGTGCCTTGAAGACCACGGCAGGGAGGAAGCACTGTTGGGCTCCCCGTCTTTGAAAAGGGGCTGCTCGTTGTATCCCCTGCTGGCTGTGCCTATGTGCCACTGTGCCAGCAAGGTTGTGGGCACTTGGTTGTCCGCTCACAGGACAGCTGACCTACATGTGTGTGTTTATTACATGTGTCAGCTGTTACATGTGTTGTACACCTTGTCTGCACACAGACTAGCCCTTATATGTGGCTACTGTGTGCGGGGCCGCAAGGCTGGCAGCTGCGGTGACAGAAGCAGTGCCCGAATCCCTTAATGGCCACCGCAGCTTAGAAGAGAGGGGTCATCCTCATCCTGTGCCCCCCGGAGACTGGCTGGCTGATAATGGCCACCTATAGTGCCAGACCTGCGGTTGTTGAGGAAGAAGGGGGGCTGGGCGCAGAGAAAAAGAGCGCGTTCTATGTAAAAAAACGCGCCCTCTCTGCTCCGGTCCGCCCCCTGCTGTGACGCTGGCCGCGTCATCCTCGTCATCCAGTGGGCGGGCCGGGGGGCGTGGAAAAAGGCGGCGGCTTCGAGCTAGGCCGAAGCCGCGGCCTCAATTAGATTCCTGCGCCCGAAAAGGGCTCCAGAGCGGCGCGGAGGTCCGGGGAGAGGTCCGGAACTGACCCGGACCTCGCCGGACCCCCTGGGCACTATAGCGGCGGCATGGTGGAGCTCCCACAGAGGACCCAGAGCGCTGGGTCCTCTTGCATCCGGCCGCTGTGCAGCCGTGATGCTGGCTGCTGCAGGGGCACAGGCAGTCTGTGCCCCTGATAGTGCTATGAGTGCCCCATTGCTGTTCCCCCGGCCCCATCCGGAGAACACAGCGAAGCTGTGTCTCCTGGGTATGCTGCAACAGTCCGTGCTGCAGCCTGTTCCAATGGAGTGACTCAGCAGAGCTGAGGCTCCTGGGGTGCTCAGAGGTGCTGCACCTTCTGGCCCTACCTGAGGTGTCTCAACCTAAAGGAACCCCTGAAGGGTGTTTAGGGAGGGATTGCGTCCACCATCAGAGGGCCCCTTCGGAACCTCGACCTCAACCCAGTAACCCCAACAGTGGGGAAATGGGGAGGGAGGACCGTCGTCTCAACCTTAACCCAGCGCCCCAACATTGGGTGGCCGAGGAGGGAGCGGCATGTGGAATAAGGGTCTCAACCTCAACCAGGCACCCCCAACAGTGGTGGGCCGAGGAGGGAGCATGCCGGGAGTCTCACAGAGACCCACTTTTCTTCTTCTTGAATCAGAAAAATCCAAAAAGCGAAAAAATTCCATAGGAAATAACCTTTAGGTGTGCCTCCTACAAGACACTAAGCAAAAACTGGAGAATCGCTTCCTGCTACAGGGTGTATATGCTACAGAGGAGGAGTTTCTAAACTCTTTTGCAGATTCTGCCTAGTGTCGCCTCCTAGTGGACAGCGGCATAACACCCACGGTCTGTGTCCCCCAATGAGGCGAAGGAGAAAATTGCTGTTACTTATTCAAATCTGTGAAAATGGGTAATTTGCCCACTTTGATGCCAGTTTTGATGCCCAGAACCCTTTTGTGCCAGGCTGGAGAGACATGGATTTCATGTGGGGCATCAGTAGGTATGTAAATCAGGTGTCAGATGAGTGGCACAAAGCCATTTAACCCCTTAAAAATAGCTGTTACTTATTCAAATCTGTGAAAATGGGTGATTTGCCCATTTTGAAGCCAGTTCTGATACCCAGAACCTTTTTGTGCCAGGCTGGATTGACATGGATTTCATGTGGGGCATCAGTGGGTATGTAAATCAGGTGTTAGATGAGTGGCACAAAGGCATTTAACCCCTTAAAAATTGCTGTTACTTATTCAAATCTGTGAAAATGGGTATTGCCCACTTTGATGCCAGTTTTGATGCCAGAACCCTTTTGTGCCAGGCTGGAGTGACATGGATTTCATGTGGGGCATCAGTGGGTATGTAAATCAGGTGTTACATGAGTGGCACAAAGGCATTTAACCCCTTAAAAATAGCTGTTACTTATTCAAATCTGTGAAAATGGGCGCGTCGCCCACTTTGATGCCAGTTTTGATGCCAGAACCCTTTTGTGCCAGGCTGGAGACACATGGATTTCATGTGGGGCATCAGTGGGTATGTAAATCAGGTGTCAGATGAGTGGCACAAAGCCATTTAACCCCTTAAAAATAGCTGTTACTTATTCAAATCAGTGAAAATGGGCTATTTGCCCACTTTGATGCCAGTTTTGATGCCCAGAACCCATTTGTGCCAGGCTGGATTGAGAGGGATTTCATGTGGGGCATCAGTAGGTATGTAAATCAGGTGTCAGATGAGTGGCACAAAGGCATTTAACCCCTTAAAAATAGCTGTTACTTATTCAAATCTGTGAAAATGGGTGATTTGCCCACTTTGATGCCAGTTCTGATACCCAGAACCCTTTTGTGCCAGGCTGGATTGACATGGATTTCATGTGGGGCATCAGTAGGTATGTAAATCAGGTGTTAGATGAGTGGCACAAAGGCATTTAACCCCTTAAAAATAGCTGTTACTTATTCAAATCAGTGAAAATGGACAATTTACCCACTTTGATGCCAGTTTTGATGCCCAGAACCCTTTTGTGCCAGGCTGGAGAGACATGGATTTCATGTGGGGCATCAGTGGGTATGTAAATGAGGTGTTAGATGAGTGGCACAAAGGCATTTAACCCCTTAAAAATAGCTGTTACTTATTCAAATCTGTGAAAATGGGCGCTTCGCCCACTTTGATGCCAGTTTTGATACCCAGAACCCTTTTGTGCCAGGCTGGAGAGACATGGATTTCATGTGGGGCATCAGTGGGTATGTAAATCAGGTGTCAGATGAGTGGCACAAAGCCATTTAACCCCTTAAAAATAGCTGTTACTTATTCAAATCAGTGAAAATGGGTGATTTGCCCACTTTGATGCCAGTTCTGATACCCAGAACCCTTTTGTGCCAGGCTGGAGTGACATGGATTTCATGTGGGGCATCAGTGGGTATGTAAATCAGGTGTTAGATGAGTGGCACAAAGGCATTTAACCCCTTAAAAATAGCTGTTACTTATTCACATGTGTGAAAATTGGTTCTCTGCCCACTTTGATGCCAGTTCTGATGCCCAGAACCAATTTGTGCCAGGCTGGATTGACATGAACTTGAGATGTGGCATCACAAAGTATGTAAATCAGGTGTCAGATTAGTGGCACAAAGCCATTTAACCCTTTCCATACCAGACCTCAGTGCCCACTTTGATGCCCATTTTGATGCCAGCCTTCTATTTTTTTTATCTGTTTTTAACTGTATTCATAAAAGGGCACATGACTGCATATTATTATATACTTAGAATGGTTAATTTTTATTGAAAAAGCTGAAAAAAGCAGAAAATAAAAAATAGCCGAATAAGAAACTGCTGAATAAGAAACCAACTTCAGCCCGAATAAGAAACTGAACGAATAAGAAACCAACTTCAGCATCGTACATGAGATTGGGTGACAGCAGACAGTGCACACATAGCCCCCCAGATATTAATTTGTCCGGGAGCTTCTGAGTGTCCCTGCATGCAGCCTCAGACATACAACTCCTCACTATTCACATAGCAGAATGGGCTGAGTTAGCAGAGGGGAGCCAGCTGTCACAGTGACTTCGGCTGTGATGCTGTCTACAGTGCAGGGGATGTGCTCCTGCTCTGGAGTGGAGACGAGAAAGGATGTCACAGGATGGAGCAAAATCATTGCAGGAGAGATCATGTGACCGCTCTCATCTAGGTGGTGGCAGCAGAGAAGGGCTTACGCTGGGCTCACACTTGCGAACCCCTCCACAGCCTTCTGTGGAGGGGATCTCCAAGCTGAGTGCAGCCACCACAAGCCCCTATGTTTATAATGGGGACGCACGGTGCTTGACTTTGCAAGACAATTCGCTCCCATTCATTTGCCTGTGTGATTTGTACTCAGGCGGATGCCTGTGCACAAATCACACACTCTTGTCCACACCAGGAATGCAACATGTCGCGTTCCTGGTGCGGACGAGAATGTGTGTTTTGTGCGCAGGCATGCGCCTGCATACAAAATCACACAGGCAAATGAATGGGAGCGCACAGTCAAGCGCAGCACCGTGCGTCCCCAATATAAACATAGGGGCACTCAGCTTGTGGATCCCCTCCGCAAAACTCTGCGGAGGGGTCTGCAAGTGTGAACCCAGCCTTACAGCAGATCAGGTAAGTAGTTACCATCCTACCTACTTGTATCTGTGTAGCCCAATAGTACTCAAGCGGCCGTCACACGCTACGATATCTTGAAAGATATCGCTTGAACGATGTCTGTGCGTGTGACGGCAGGATACGACGAGCGAGAATTGATAAAATCGCAAAATCGTGATCTGAGCTCCGGAGCTCAGATCTTGCGATTAACGATTTCATGATCTGTCTCATCGTGGTGTATAACACCACGATGAACGATCTCCCAGCGGCAGAGGCTATGCTGGGAGATGGTAACTATGGTACACGTCGGGTTACTAAGCGACGCGCGGCGCCTAGTAACCCGATGTGTACCTTAGTAACCAGCGATCTCGCTGCTCCACATCGCTGGTGAGTCTGTGTGACATCTCACCAGCAATGTGAGCGATATTGTAAGCGATCGCGCGTGCACGTGATCGCTTACAATATCGTTAGCGAGATCGTAGCGTGTGACGGCCGCTAAAGATAGATTTAAGGCGGATAACCCCTTGAACCATCACTCTAATCCAATTGTCAATTATAAAAGTGGAATAAAAGTTGAATTTTTAATAATGCCTCATTGCCACTGGAGCTGCCGCCCCACTGCCACCGAAGCTGCGGACCCACCACCACATGATCTGCTGCACCCCTTAACGTACCTTTACACGCCACCACTGCTTGGTAGCAACTGCCTGGCAATGGGGATTTTTGTGCCTGTTGCCTTGAAATTGCTACGAAATGGCGGCGTGTAAATAGGGAAAGTCATCGGGTTTCCTGCAGTTGACTCGGATACCTGTTTCTGAGCCGTGTTCAAAAACCCAAGGCAACACGAAGGCACAATTGCCATGGTAGTGGCGTCTAAACGCGGCACAGGGATTGAATCACCATCACCTAGTGATTTCCCTGGGGTGTGACACAACCTCATGTATACTGCGCCCCATCAGCGATGATTGGTGGGGGCTACTGTGTTTCCATTGGCTGTCCCTTCACAGGGCGCCATATTTAAAGAGCTATCCATTCACACTCCACAATTGGAATGGCATCATGTATTAACCAGCCTTCCTGCGCAGGCTGCCCAATCATGACACTATTGCGTTGTCCAATCAGCGTTTTAGCGTCACGGAATACACAACTCTGTCACGCCTATGTACTTGCGGCGCAAAAGATTTACGCCCACATTCCCCTACTGATTGCGGCGTGTGAAGCGGGGAAGGTTTTCAACAGGAAGTTAGCCGAAGGATCTGTGGGAACTTCCGGGGCACAACGATACCTTCAGTTGACAACGCAATGGCGGCGTGTGCATGCGGTATCGGCGATCGGTATAAACCGTCAAAAACGTGCGTGTGCACGTACGGTGGATACCTGTTGCTAGGCACAGTAGCAACGTGTAAAGGTACCCTTACCTACTGTCTCCTCCCCAATATCCTGTAGAATGTAAATCCACAAGGGCAGGGTACCAGTCTTTTCATTGTTAATTTGTTTACTGTAAACTATATCTATAATATTGTATGTAACCCCTTCTCATGGAATTAGTGGTGCTGTACAAATAATAATAATAAATAATAATAATAATAATAATAATATAAACAAAGATTAATATTTATGCATATAGGATTATGTGGAGAAAGAGAAACATTACTCCTATTATCCTAACAATAATCATTACATTCTCCTAAAGTTTAGTCAGCAATTAGAATTAAGAAAATTATTATTTGATCCCTTGCTAATTTTGTAAGATTGCTCACTGACAAATACATGAACAGTCTTTAGTAGTTTAATTTTAACAGTGAAAGATAGAATATCACAAATAAGATCCAGAAAATCACACATCTAAAATATATAAATATATTGGCTTTTTGAAGAGAGAAATAAGTATTTGATCCCCTACCAACCATTAAAGAGGTCGTCACACGCGTCAATATCGCGTGTAATATCGCTGCTGCACGTGACGTTGCAGCGATATTGACGCGTGTGACAGGGTGCATCAACCAGCGCTGTCGCCCAGTGGACATGCAGCATCACTACGTGTGACACTGGGAGAAGCGCAATCAGCCAGCTCCCAGCGACTCTCAACAAGCACTGGGAGCTGGTATCCAGGGTAAACTGCGGGTAACTAGGATACCAGCCTGCAGACATTGTGGAAACGATATCTAAATCATTTCCACGAAGTCACTGGTCCAATGATTGCTGGTGAGTCTGCCTGTGTGACAGCTCACCAGCGATCAGCCGTCAATGTCACCAGCGATCAAATTGCTGACGACATTGACTTGTGTGATGCCGGGTTAAGGTACCTTTACAGGCCAAACCGCAGCTGGGAATCCTAAAGGCAATATGTCGCCCTGGAACAATCGCCGTGAAATTGCCTCACAGTTGTGGTGTGTGATTGGGGAATTTTGCGGTGATAGATCGCCTCTCGTCTGATTCCTGAGCACTGCTCTAAATTCAGCCACAATCATGAAGGCGAGATTTCCGGGTTTTGGCGTGTGATAGGGCGATAGTGATGGAATCAGCGTTGCCTATGATTTCCCGTAGGCGTGCCTTAGCGTGCTGTAGTCCGCACCCCATCTGCAATGATTGGTGGTGGCTACTGTGTTCCCATTGGCTGTCAGTTCACAGGGCGCCATATTTGAAGAGCTGTCCATTCAGCAGCACACACATATTTAATGGCGTCATGTATTAGCCAGACTTCAAGAGCAGGCTGACCAATCGTAACACTGTTGTGTTGTCCAATGAGCGTGTATGGGGCGCTGTGTAAAACACTGTGGCACACTTATCTCCTCACAGCGCTGACCATGTACGCCCACATTGCCTTTGTGATTGCGGCGTGTGAAGCGGCGAGGGAATTAGACCAGATTGGTTCCGCTGTGGGTGAGGCAATTTCCGGGGGGACACATCTCCTTTCTTTCAGGGCGAGATTGCAGCATGTAATTCCACCATCGGCGATCTGAGGCGACCATGAAAAACATGCACTCGCACGTTAGATCGCCTCATATTGCCAGCCGATATTGCCTTTAAAGGTACCGTCACACGCCGCAATCTCGCCTGTAAATCTGAAAGACGATATGTCGCCCTGGTGCAATCGCCGTGAAATTGCCTCACGGTTGCGGCGTGTGAATGGGCGATTTTGCAGCGATAAATTGCCCATCGGCCGTTGCCTGATTCCTGAACAGTGCTCAGTAATCAGGCACAATCATTAAGGCGATATTTCATGTTGTGGCGTGTGACAGGGAGATAGTGATGGAAAGAGCGTTGTGGGCGTGCCTCAGCGTGCTGTAGTCCGCGCCCCGTCTGAGTTGATTGGTGTGGGCTACTGTGTTCCCATTGGCTGTCAGTTGACACACATCTTCTGCTACACAACCATCAAAAACTGCAATTACGCGCGCCATTGAATAGCGCAAGCTATGTTGTCGGCGTGTGTTAAGTTGAAAGTGTGTTGCAGAAGCCACAATTGAGACACGAGCGTGTATTTGTGATAAACTCCGATAGACAATGTCGTCATGTATTAGCCAGCCTTCCAAAGCAGGCTGACCAATCGTAACACTGTTGCGTTGTCCAATGAGCGTGTATGGGTCGCGGTGTAAACCACTGTGGCACGCCGATCTCCTCGCTGAACATGTACGCCCACATTGCCTTTGAGCTTGCGGCGTGTGAAGCGGCGATGGAATTAGGCAAGATTGATTCCGCTGCAGGTGAGGTGATTTCGGAGCGACACATTGCCTTAGGTTCAGGGCAAAATTGCGGGGTGTGATGCCGCCATCAGCGATCTGAGGTGACCACGAAAAACGTGAGTGCGCACATCGGCAGCTGAGATTGTAGCGTGTGATGGTATCTTAAGAGTTCTGGCTCCTACAGAACAGTTATACACTCATGATCAATTCGTTACCTGCATTAAAGCCATCTGTCTTAGGGTACAGTTGTGGCCAAAAGTATTGACACCCCTGCAATTCTGTCAGATAATACTCAGTTTCTTCCTGAACATGATTGCAATCACAAATTCTTTGGTATTATTATCTTCATTTAATTTGTCTTTAATGAAAAAACACAAAAAGAATTGTACTAAAGCAAATTGGATATAATTCCGCACCAAACATAAAAAAGGGGGTGGACAAAAGTATTGGCACTGTTAGAAAAATCATGTGATGCTTCTCTAATTTGTGTAATTAACAGCACCTGTAACTTACCTGTGGCACCTAACAGGTGTTGGCAATAACTAAATCACACTTGCAGCCAATTGACATGGATTAAAGTTGACTCAACCTCTGTCCTGTGTCCTTGTGTGTACCACATTGAGCATGGAGAAAAGAAAGAAGACCAAAGAACTGTCTTAGGACTTGAGAAACCAAATTGTGAGGAAGCATAAGCAATCCAATTCCATCTCCAAAGACCTGAATCTTCCTGTGTCTACCGTGTGCAGTGTCATCAAGAAGTTTAAAGCCCATGGCACTGTAGCTAACTCCCCTAGATGTGAATGGAAAAGAAAAATTGACAAGAGATTTCAATGCAAGATTGTGCAGATGGTGGATAAAGAACCTCGACTAACATCCAAACAAGTTCAAGCTGCCCTGCAGTCCGAGGGTACGACAGTGTAAATCCGTCGGCGTCTGAATGAAAAGGGACTGTAGGTAGGAGACTTAGGAAGACCCCACTTCTTACCCCGAGACAAAAAAAGCCAGGCTGGAGTTTGTCAAAACGTACCTGAGAAAGCCTAAAATGTTTTGGAAGAATGTTCTCTGGTCAGATGAGACAAAAGTAGAGCTTTTTAGGCAAAGGCATCAACATAGAATTTACAGGAGAAAAAAAGAGGCATTCAAAGAAAAGAACATGGGCCCTACAGTCAAACATGGCGGAGGTTCCCTGATGTTTTGGGGTTGCTTTCCTGCCTCTGGCACTGGACTGCTTGCCGTGTGCATGGCATTATGAAGTCTGAAGACTACCAACAAATTTTGCAGCATAATGTAGGGCCCAGTGTGAGAAAACTGGGTCTCCCTCAGAGGTCATGGTTCTTCCAGCAGGACAATGACCCAAAACACATTCAAAAAGCACTAGAAAATGGTTTGAGAGAAAGCACTGGAGACTTCTAAGGTGGCCAGCAATGAGTCCAGACTTGAATCACATAGAACACCTGTGGAGAGATCTAAAAATGGCAGCTTGGAGAAGGCACCCTTCAAATATCAGGGACATGGAGCAGTTTGCCAAAGAAGAATGGTCTAAAATTCCAGCAGAACATTGTAAGAAACTCGCTGATGGTTACCGGAAGCGGTTGATCGCAGTTATTTTGGTTAAAGGTTGTGCAACCAAGTATTAGGCTGAGGGTGCCAATACTTTCGTCTAGCCCATTTTTGGAGTGTTGTGTGAAATGATCAATGTTTTGCTTTTCGCTTCATTCTCTTTTGTGTTTTTTCATTGAAGACAAATTAAATGAAGATAATAATACCAAAGAATTTGTGATTGCAATCATTTTCAGGAAGAAACTGAGTATTATCTGACAGAATTGCAGGGGTGTCAATACTTTTGGCCACGACTGTATGTGCTCACGGTCCGGAGAAGCTGCGTGTTGGACTTGAGTGAAGCCACGGGTGGCCGCAGGGAGACTGCATCCGCCCTGTACTCACCGTGTGCGGCGGGTGCGGAGCGGCTTCATCCTGCAGTCACCTGATGGGAGCCGCTTTCATGCTGCGGAGGAGCAGAATGGCAGCAACCCGCACCGCAGCTCCAAACACGCTGCGGGCGGGTTAAGCATAGTGAGGATGGGATTTCTTGAAATCTCATCCACTATGCTTATACTGTACTACGCAGCATTTTGGATGCAGCGGCAAGACGCTGCGTCCAAAACGCTGCGTATATTGATCATGTGCACGCACCCTTAAAATCCACAGACTCAATTAATCAGTCAGATTCTAACCTCTACAACATGGACAGGGCTAAACAGCATTCTAAGGATGTCAGGGAAAAGATCCTAGACCTGCACAAGGCTGGAATGGGCTGTAAAACCATAAGTAAGATGCTAGGTGAGAAGGAGACAGCTGTTGTTGCAATAATAAGTAGATGGAAGAAATAAAAAATGAATGGGCAATGGGGACGCACGGTCATCAGCACCCGACCGCATACACCGTGCGTCCCCATGTTAAACATAGGGATGGGCGGTGCTTGTGGTCAGCTTGCGTTCGCCCACAGCAATACGCAGTGGTGGCAAACGCTAATTTCACTGATCAGTGTCCATCCAGTTTGTGTGCCAAAACCTGGAGCGGAACCAGGAGAACAACTTGCAGAGAAAAAGAATAATTGAAAGATTGACACTTGTTCTGAGTTTTTGGAGGCGCTCCTGGTTTTGGCTCACAAACTGGATGGATACTGATCAATAAAAAAAACTGCAGTGTGAAAACAGTAGATTTTCTGCACAAACTAAAAAAACAGCATTTACATTAGGTGTGAACACAGCCCTATTGTTGCTTTGGATCAGGATTATAGCCCACACCTGATCTTCACTTCAATAGGCAGATAAGCATGCAGTCATTTCGGTACTAACGTCATTAAGAAATACTTTCCTTTGACCTTTACAATGGCCCACTAGCTTTTATCACATGACATACTATTTCAGATTAGTAACTATAAATTGCAATGCTATTATATCAACTAAATTAATTACTCTGGTGGGAGTAAAGAAAGGAGGGAGATTTCTAACTAATAAAATCCTTTGCTTAGGATGGCTTCACACCACGGCAGAGTCCGATCCGGGGCTGTCCGATGTAAACCAGACAGCCCCAGACCGGATTTTGGCCCCATGGTATCCTATGGGGCCGGATGGAGCCGGATGGCCGCTATCTGCCATCCGGTTTCCATCTCTCCAGAAGAATCCGGGAGAAGTCGATTCTTCTCCTGGACACAAAAACGTTGCTTGCAACGTTTTTGTGTCCGGGGAGAACAATCTCCCCAAATTGGTGTCTCCCGGATTGCCCCGAATCCTCCCAGATCTGGGGCAATCTGGCGCTCCATAACATGGGAGCCTATGGGGCTGGATTGCCCTGATCCGGGAGTATACGGGAACCGGATACCGGCAGCTGCATGCCGCTGATATGTAAGGTCCTGATTCATCAGCAGCGGCAGCTGCATCCGGCTGCACACCGAACCGGAGGGCATGTTTGCCCTCCGCTTCTGTGTGCCGATCCGGGGCTGTCAGGTTCATCCCTGACAGCCCCGGATCGGATCTGGCCCTGGTGTGAAGTCAGCCTTAGACCAAGCTTCTTCAGAGTTGATTCACAAGCAGCAGATTTATTACAAAAATGTTTGTGACTGAAGACCAGTTCCATTCATTTAAAAAGGTTTGTTTTGGTGGCAAGCAGATAGATTTCTGCAAGAACCATTTTGATAAAGGGATCTACAAATTCATCCTTATTTGTCTCATGTTGACAGTAGAGGACCCTTGTCTGTTAACACTTGTAAGAGTATCCATTATGCTGAGTTGTTGGTATAAGAGTATTTAGGGGTTAAATTGACCACATGTGTTTTTGCTTTGTTATTGGATGTTACCCCTTTAAATAGACCATTCCTCACAATTCCTGTAAACCCCCACCTGAGGAAGACAGCAGGCCGCTGTTGAAACGCGCGTAGTGGACAAACTAGAATAAACAGGTCTACTTTAATTATTGTTATCTGCTTCTCTTTACTGAGCGCTCCTAAATAATACCAGAATTATTGCCTTTCTTTAATTCCTGGCACTTTTCTCTGCTCTTACCGATGCCCTGGTACGGTGGCATCAGGGTGATAGAAAGGGTTAATGTCAGCTGAGTATTGACTGCTTTTCATTAAGACCAGAATGATTATGTTCAGGTCTCTGAGACTTCCCTTTATCAATCATTTGAGGAAACAGTTAAAACACACACACAGAAAAATCCTTTATATGAAATAAATCACACTGACAACCTTCATTTTCCCATTTATTAACCCAAAAACATACCCTTCACCGATAATCCACAACAATGGTCTGACAAAGCACACTCAGCTCTGCTTCATCCAGAGCTTGCAGTGATGGAACAATTGTCCTCTTGCTGCAGTCTCTGTGATCAAACTGACTGCCCGGGGAGCAGTCACGCTATTCACTGAGTGACTGAGGGCTCCACTGGACAATGAACTTAAGTGGTGCCACTGCTGGGATGCAAGTCTGCTGTGCCACCATGTATCACAAAATTCTAAGAGTATTGGCAAGCACACTATATGCGTTTTGAGGTGCTAGTGTACAGGTTGTAAAATCCACACAACAGTCTAGAAAAAGAAAGACTGCACATTCCAAAAGTTTGATTTGCAAAAATTGTGACTTTATATAACCTTAGCACCGAGCCCAATGTTATCAATGAGTGACAGGCTCTGCCCACACACATCCGGCTATAAAACAAGTTTTTCTGGGACAGGGCGGGAGCATGAGCTTTTTCAATTTTCCGCAGCACAAAACACCTTGCATTGCCCCCCAGAAAGCCTAACATTTAATATGCTTTCCCTGAGGAGCCAATCCCTGCATGTGGGCTGACTCTGTAAAGAGCGCACATGAGTACTGTGATGCTTGGGCGAGCACCGAGTATTGGCAAACATACTCGCTCATTCCTAGTAGGGAACAATGGAGAATCTCCCATGTATCAAGGTAAAGATATGCTGGTGTCACATCTTTATCTTTCACCTGATACATGAGAGATTCTCTATTGCTCCGTACACGCTGGAATTTTTTCTAACACCATAAAGGTACCGTCACAGGCGGCAATTTTGCAAGCAATTTTACTGGCAATTTGCTGGTTGCAGTGAAATCATGGATACATGGTTCCATTTCTACACGGCAACAAAACAGAACCATGTATCCATGATTTCACTGCAACCAGCAAATTGCCAGTGAAATTGCTTGCAAAATTGCCGCGTGGGAACCAACCACCTCGGATGACCCTCATACACTGTTAATATGTGCCCCTGCAGCCTAGTAAACCATTTGCAGCACTGTTTTTGTGTGAAAAGTGGCTGCAGTAGAAGTGAGATAATGATTTTATACACTTACATGCCTGCGTACTTGAGGGCATCTCCCTGTGTGTGCTGGGACTTGTGAGCTGTGCTCGTCATGCCTGCTCTCCCCTCCCTTATGCACGCCCCCTCTCAGCCTGCTATAGTGATGTGAGGCTGATTGCGTCATAAAGGGGGTGGGGCTACCGGGATGCCGCGATTTAGCCCCGCCCCTTTATGACGCAATCAGCCTCACATCACTATAGCAGGCTGAGAGGGGGCGTGCATAAGGGAGGGGGAGAGCAGACATGATGAGCACAGCTCACAAGTGCCAGCACACACAGGGAGACGCCCTCAAGTACGCAGGCATGTAAGTGTATAAAATCATTATCTCACTTCTACTGCAGCCACTTTTCACACAAAAACAGTGCTGCAAATGGTTTACTAGGCTGCAGGGGCACATATTAACAGTGTATGAGGGTCATCCGAGGTGGTTGGTTCCTTTAAAGGTGACCTAGGATTGGTATAGCTAGATCTTGGATGCAGATCCCTACCTACCTGGATCTCTATTTCACTATCTCCAAGGTGTCCAGCACCTTAATGAAAAAGACCCTAAGTGGATTGAAAACTCTACTCCCTTTGTTGGTTACACTAATGTGTTAAATAGTCTTTCACAATCTTTGCAAATTAAACTTTTGGAGTGGGTAGTGTTACTTTTTCTAGAATGTCCAGCAATACTGAAGCGAGCTCACTTAAGTTCACTGTCGCGGGGAGCCCTTAGTGACTCAGTGATTAATGTAATCGCTCCTGCGTGGCAAATCAGTGTGATTGCATAGGCTGCTGCAAGAGGACACATGCGTGGGTTATTCGGAGGTATATAGGAAAATGAGAGTTGTCTGTTTTATTTCAAATAAAGAAATTTTCTCTGTGTGTTTTTTAACTATTTCCTCACATGACCGATAATGTGGGGGACTCAGAGGGTACCGTTACACGTCGCAACACTGCATTTGCAATTTGCTGGTTGCAGAGAAATCATGGACACATTGTTCCATTTGTACACGGCAACAAAATAGAACAAAGTGTCCATGAATCCACTGCAACCAGCAAATTGCAACTGAAATTGCATGCAATGTTGCGACATGTAACGGTACCCATAGAGACCTGAACCCTATCAATGTAATACTTAATGACAAGCTGTCAATACTCAGCTTTCATTAACCCCTTCTAACACTGCAATGCCACTGCACCAGTGCATCAGGAAGAGCCAGGTAAAGTGCCAGGCATTGGCACTTCTAATGAATGCACCAATTTCTGGGGTGGCTGCTGGCTGCTATTCTATAGCCTGGGGAGGTGCATTAACTATGGGCTTCACCACGCTGAGAATACCAGCTCCAGGTGCCTGGAGAGCTGGCAATCAAAAATAGGGTGAAGCCAACACATTTTTTTTAAATTATTTATTTGAGTATTTAAAAAAAATAATGGGCTCCACTGTCTGTTTGATTGCCAGCCAAGGTAAAGCCAGGCAGCTTGGGTTAGCAGCTCACAGCTTTCCACTTTATCAGTGCTGAAAATCAGAAAAACAGTGAAGCCCTAAGTAAATTTTTTTTAATTATTTATTTTTCTACTACTATTACAGGAGGTTTGTTGCCTATGGCAACCAATCACAAATGCCAGCACAGTAGGTGAGGGGGCAATAGCCATTCACAAATGCTGTAACAGAGAGTGGGCTTCTTTGATTGGCTGTTTCAGGAAAACTGCAGTGCATACCAAGGAAGCTAATGAGGGGCCCAGAAGTACAAGTGCACGGATCCTCAGTAGGTATAATGCTGCTGTTTATTCACCGTTTTGCTTTATTTTACAGATCCCAGACGATCCTGAACAGTAACACGGCCTTCTCAAGGAAGTCCGTGTTTGGGGTCCATGCCCAAACACTAGGTGTTCTGTATGACCCCAAACTTTACAGTTTTAGTTCACACATCACTGTATGTTAATGTATGTTTCTTACCTCCAAGGATTGTAAAATAGTTTCACTCTCATAAGCTGAAATGGAGAACTAAAACTGTGTAATATAATTTTCGCATGCATTTCTTATATAAATCAGTGTAAATGTCATGCTTTTTTTTAATAAAAAATTGCTGAATTCTAAGATGCAGATTCTTTTTAAAAAGCAATCGTCATGGTATAAAAAAATTGAACATGTGATGTGTATGGTTATGTTAAAGGAGAGAGATATCAATACTATTGTCACTGTAAAAACACTCAATAATCAGACATTTTGATGACTTAAAGGGGTTATTCACAGGATAATTGATAATTTATTGATCTTTGGGTGCTGACCTCTGGGAAATACACCGATCAACAGAACGAGGCACTTTCCTCACCATTTTAATGAAGCAGCAGTGTGCATGCTCGACCACTGCTCCATTATTTCCTAGTTGAGTGCCGAGAGCTGTATTTTTTTTTTTTCTGGCAGCCCCTTAAATGAATAAATAGTGCAGCCATTGACCAGATGCTCTATTTTGAAACATGGATAAAAATTACTTTATCTGCTGATCAGTGCAAATCCCCGTGGACAGACCAGCACAATCAATAAATTATCACCAATCCCTTATATAGATGATAACTTGTTTTCACCAAGAAACCCTATTCCTGGTATGCCCCTGGTATTCACAAAGGTCAACTATAATTATCGGAACAAAAAAAAAAAAAGCAAATTAAGATGTAGATAGGACTGGATGTTTACAAGTTTTATTGGTCATTTATTGTTCATCCATGAGTGCAAAAGATTGACTGTAAGGAGTGTACTTGATCTACTATTTAAATTATCTTAAATTTCCTATCAGACTGAACATGTTCTTTAACCAAATTGAAAAGATATCAAATTCATAATTATCCAATAAGAGCAAAATAACTCCTTTTGTTAACACTTGTATATTGGAATCTGAAGGCATCTTATCACCCTGCAGCTATATTCAAACAGAAGATATATTTATCTCTCCATAAAGACTTTTGTAAAGGTATGCTCTTGGAAATTATGCTGTTAAGTATCAATATGTAGCAATATAATTAAAAGCCTTTCTTCTACCAATTTAATAAGCTGCACAAATGAAAGCTGTACAGTGCAGTTAAGCCTCAGATAATTTGATTGTTGTCACAGAGGGGTGTCCTCTATTTTGCCACTACCCTTTATAAGCCAGAGGGAACAGTTTATAGGTCAGAGCACACCCCTCTCCAGGAGACATATCCAAGCCTACTACCTGTATGTTCACTAGGTTTAAACAGGAAATAAATAGCTCAGTAACCCCCTCCTACCAGGAAATAGCTGGCTGCCAATGGGATCAAAAGCCAGACAAGTAGCTATTACCATATCAATGTCAACTGTTTTAAACAAAGGGGTTGTCATCATGAGTAAATCATATAAATGTTTATTTAATAATTTAACACAATAAAGATACGGTAATCCATAAACCTAAGAGACCACAAGCTCCAACAGTTGTAAATGGTTCCAAATAGCACAGACGTTTACACGCCAAGGAGCCAAAGGGGAGACCCATAGTATTAAAAAAAATTCTGTGCTTTGTTAACTTGTACTTGTTGAAATCAGTCAGATATGAGATTAATTTCCATTTGTAAAGCTAATAAAAAAACAGACTAGAGCAGTCATATTTTCTGCTTGTGTCAAAAATGAGGAAAAACATTGTATATGTAAAATATATTACACATATACAAAATGCATAAATGAAAAAGTAAATATATAAGAACCATCAATTAGTATACTAGTATCAGATTCAATCAAAATTCTTATATTAAAATACGGCATGTAACCACAATCCCCACCCGATTCCTATGATTATAATTATAGTTCCTGCCTCTCCTCAGCAATAGCTATGGCTTGCCAAAATTCCAAAATATGACATCACAACTATATAGACCAATGAGCAACATACAGCACAAATAAAATATACGGTAATGACATTGAAGAAGAGAACAGCCTAATATTAGACAAAAAAAGTATCACTAATTATATATATATATATATATATTATATATATATATATATATATATATATAAAAAATTATTTCTAAACATTAAAGGGAAATCTATACATCTAGAAAATATTCCATGTAACCTTGTTCAGGCATTAAGTAACAATCGGAATCAGATAAATTACAATGCCTAAAATGCTGAAGTGGTTCAGAAATAATAACATATTATAATCATTTGATATTTGTGGATTAACCCAGGTTAATGACCCCTAAAAAAGTGAACGCTGACCATTCAAGGGAAAGTCTACTGCTCAATTTTCAACAATGCCTTAAAGATATGGAAGGAATCTAGCTAAACTACCAAGGCTCATAGCTATTAGATCTTTGAAAGGGGTCTATTTTTTAAGAACAGATCGTGAAAAATTACATGAATAAATAAATTATATACATATCATTATATCTTTAGCAATGCCAACATGCACAAAATTGTAGATTTTTAAATTTGTAGTTCTACTCATATACCACATTCTACATTGAACTGGCATGAATATAAAACTTAAAGGGAACCTGACCTCGAAAAATGTGCCCCCAGCGTCTATATACCTGTCCCTGCACCATGCTAATAGATTCCTAGACATCCCTTTGTGTTTTTAAACCAATATAGTAAAGTTTAGAAAAGTTGTTTTTATACCTTATGATGTGCGGCTTCTCATTATTTGAGAAGCCGCAAAAAGCGTTCCTTTCTTGTCCTCCCCGCCGCCTGCTTGTTATTAATTCACGCCCCTATGGGCATGCTACAGAGCAGGGAGACTGTGCGTGTCATGTAAGGGGTGGTAAAGCCACTATGACACAAATCGCGTCATATCCGGCTTTACCACATCAGTACAGCCATTAGGTGTACAGTGAACACACCTCGCGCATGCGCACTCGGCATCGCAAGGTCGGCAGTACACCCTAATGGGTCTACTGACATGGTAAAGCCGGATATGACGCGATTTGTGTCATAGTGGCTTTACCGCCCCTTACATGACACGCACAGTCTCCCTGCTCTGTAGCACGCCTGTAGGGACATGAATAAATAACAAGCAGACGGCGGGGAGGACAAGAAAAGAACGCCTTTTGCAGCTTCTCAAATAATGAGGAGCTGCACATCATAAGGTATAAAAACAACTTTTCTAAACTTTACTATACCGGTTTACAAGCACAAAGGGATGGCTAGAAATATATTAGCATGGTGCAGGGACAGGTATATAGTGGCTGGGGGCACATTTTTTCAAGGTCAGGTTCCCTTTAACGGAATGAACATTGAAAACATGGACATATCCAACTTTTAAACTTTTAAAATGTAAATATTTTATAAACCCTGAAAGAGGCAGCCTGTGGTTAGATATGACATAAACATGAACTGAACAAGTGTACTGTCATATAACTATAAAAGCCAAATATTGACATTTAATTTCTAAGTATCCTGCAAGAAAGGAGAGCATATCAAAAGATTTACTGCCTCCTCTAATTCCATCCCAGCTTCTACCTTTCTTTTACCTCTAAATGCTTAGCTACTGTGTGAGAATAACACCCTGTTGATTTATAAAGAAAGGCACAGCAGTTAGCTCCAGCCCAATAACATTTCCACTGGCTTCTAGTGCCACCTAGCCATAGGATTTCAAGTATCATTTCATCAACGCTGCTTTCAAATGATCAAAATATACTCCAGAAAACCTCAATATATGTCATGGTATTTGTTTGAGTTGGGTATTACTTACTATAAAAAACGTATTCTGTGTAACTGGACCAGCTCTTGTCATCAGTATACTGGTTAACGAATGAAGCTGTCACTGAGGAGTTACAGGCTACCATATGGAATCCATACTCTGACAACATGTCAAATGCTCTCTCTAGATGCTTGAACTTGAGATAAAACCTTGAGGTGTATTTTTCTGGTGCTCGGTCTGGGTCTCTGCTTTCATTTAATGTTTCTCCAAACACCTCTTTGGCCAGAGAGATACGACCACAAACCAGAATTCTTGGAACTCTGCGAAACTTTGCATCTGCTTGACTTTCTCGGCCCATAGTGCAAGATCCCCTGTAACCAAGAGTGATGAAACCCCATTTTCTGTCTGAAGGCATAAAAGAAGATGATGGACACAATCTTATTTCACTTCCTTGGGAAACTTCCTCAAAATCACTATGACTGTGGTCATCAGGACTCTGTTTGACGTCATCAGGTGCTAAGATCTTCACAAGTTCAGGGAGCATAAAATATTCTGCTTCTCTTTTCAATCTTCCTTTTTCCGGAAAGTGATCTGGCAAGACCACCTGCCTGTCTCTTAGGAAGTCAAGCACATAACGGAAGAGAAACCCATCTCGGTCAATGAAGAATCGTCCTTTGGCATCTTTGGCCAGGTCATTTATAGAATCCCTTTTTGAGGTGAATATTTTCCATAACAAAGAATAGGGTATACTGGTCAATGTTGAATGTCGAGTAAAGTAAACTTGCCCACCAACATTTAATTCAACCACCTCTGGAAAAGATTGCAGGATGGTCCCTTGGTCTCTAGGTGAAGCATAAGTTCTGCAGTTTCCACTCAGAGCCATTCTTCTTTTTAACAGATTCCACTAGTTATAGTATAAATTGTTCATAAATTTTAAAATTGAAGTGAAAAACTGAAATATGTATTCCCAAAATCCAAGAATTGTCTGCTGATTTGGAATTTGTTGGTCATGAAGTCAGTTACAATTGGTCATTAACATATCAGTCTGTGTCCGATATCAAATTGTAAAAAGCAATAAAGGGTATCACCCTGAATTCACCGGAAGCAAGATCACACTGAACAAATAGATGTACAAAGATCTGTCCAAAGAGAAGATTTGCAGTTATTAGAAATAATAAATTAGAAATATGGTATAGATCACATACATTTTCATAGGGAAATCTCTGCATGTCATTTACATTATAAGAAAATATTATCTACATTTTTTATGCTATTGGTTAAAATTAAAGTATACATTATGCTGATAAAATTACTGTACCTGTGTTGCATAATCCTTTTACATGGAAAAGATGACACTAGAGATAGACAGTAATACAAAGCAATATAGAATAACTTTTTTTTGAAAAGTATGGGAAAGGTGTAGCTCCAAGTATGTGCTGGGCAGCAGAGGATGTGATCTCTTTTTCAGTTGTAGTGGTCAGCAAGAAAAAAAAAACCACATTAGAATGAGAAGACTAGGTAGAGGATAAAGCTTTATCCAGATGGGATTCTGGTTTCTAAATGTCTTGAAAAAACCTCTCATTCACAGCAGCCAGCCAGCATGGAGCAGTATGCACATCAGAGTTCCAGGTAGTAGCAGGGACACAAAGGCTTACATGCTTTCAGGTAGGCTGAGAGCAGAGGAAGGGACAAGAGCAGCAGCAGCACTGGCTGATTCTTCAGCTCTGGGTGCTTTGATGCTTGGTTGCTGAGCCTGCTCTAGCTGCGGAGCTGGGTGGATCCACAGTTCCCAGGGCTGTTATGAGATGGTGCTATTTCAGCAGTGCAGGGAGGAAACCAACCAGGGAAATAACTATTACATCATCTTAAAGAAATATAGATGTGAACGAAAAAAAATGAAAGCAGATGATTCATTTGTGAGCTGTCAAAAGAAGCTTTGCTCTGAACAGGTGAAAATATGAATGGGCAAAGCGCAATTTAAACTGTACCTATCTCCTCAATTTAACCTATTAACCTCCATTTAATATGTCACATCAAGCTTTGCTTCTAATTGGTTATGCTGTTGCAGATTACAGCAATTAGGGGCAACTGTGCTTTGCAATTATAGCCTTATCTTGTGGACTGCAAATATATTTTATATTAGCAACTAGCAGAATGTTGTCACTGTATTACTAACAATACAAAGCCATCATGCTATAATTAATCATTTAAAATCGATCAAATAATCCAGGAGGATCAGGTACAACGATCAATCATACGATAACGGTATTTCTATGCAAGTTCAAATAAAGGCAACAGTATAGAATACAGTAATCATCTCTCCATGTACAATACTCAAAACATAGTGCCATGAAAGGTATATAGCATTTGTCTGACAAACCGAATCTACATATCAATCAACCATGGCATGAAGTAAAATATATTGATTAAACCAGGGTGGAATATATATTACGGTAGGAAGCCAGTGAGCAGTCAGCTCACTGGACTTAGGGTTCGCTCACTCAAGTGTATAACACTGCAGGGTGCTATCCGATCTTTATCGGATAGCACTCGGACCAGTGTTATATTATGGGAGGGGCAAACATGTAATTTTTTTCTCTTGCTGATTCATCATGAACACACAATGGCAGTATGCTGTGGTTGCATCCACAAATCAGATGACAAGCACCTATACATGTCTAAGAGTATGTGTGAAACATAGAGGATGACTGAGTACACATCACTTACATGGAAAAATTTTATCACTAAGATGCACAGTCAAGCTGGTGAAGAATGTGAGGCTATGAGCCACGTTCTGCTGGAAACCCTTAGATCCTGGCATATATTACCCTGACATGTAACACCTATCTACTGTAAACATTATTGGAGCCCAAGTACGGCCGATCATTTCATCAGTATTCCCTAATAGTACAGGGTCTTTTAACTTTTGTGTGGACTTGCATGACCCGTAACAATTGGCAGCTTCTCCTGATGCTAAAAGCTGAACACTTGAGATGAGTGAATTTTGATTTGTTCACCTAATGTGGAGTATGCAACGAATAATTCAACATCACCATTCAGATCAATGGGAGGCAAAATCAAGGGACTAGAAAACAGCTTAAAAGGGGTCCAAAAGCTGCCAAACTACTCATATTAGTGTCAGATATGAGGAAAAGGGACAACAATCTACCTACAGTACAAATAGTCTCATGGTGTAGCATGGGTGCCAGCCAGCACATTCTTTAAAATCAGTTCAAATAAAAGGTGGCTCAAATTCACTTTTATTTTAGAGGTGGGTGAAACTCAATTTAAATTGACAGATGGATGAGTCAAAGGGGAAAAGTGATGAGGGGGGAGAGGACTGAGGAGGAGATGGAGGAGGAGGCAAAGCAGTGTGAGGACAGGATGAGTATTGTTCCTCCTGTTGGTTACACAGAACCTTTGACTGTTTGAAGGTAGGCCCACAATGGCACAGTTCGTGTGTAACTGTCTATTTTAAGACTCTCTCGTGATACACGTTTTCCCCAACAACCTATACTGGTTAGCAGCCACCTTTCTTGACTGACGCTACAAGGAGAAAATTTCTACTCTCCTGTTGGAATCACAAAAGAGTTGCACAAGCGAATCCTTCAAAAGGTGGAGTTGTAGATCACTTACTGAAAACATATTCATCTGACAACACTGGCGGCAGAGGTACCAGCTCTTTTCAACAGCAAGGATTAATCGCGAGAGACACGCATACCTGCTACAACAGAGGTGGGGGCGGTATGTGCACAAACTGGACTACTTTCAATAAACCAGCACATCAGCAAGGGTTATCGGTGCCTGTAACAATACCAAGGAGATAGAAGTTGAACAAAAAGTTCAATGGATACTTAAGTGACCATATCTGCGTCATTCATGAGGATTCAATTCCCTTTAATTATTGTGTGTCCAAGCTGAACACTTAATATAATATATAAGATGGGCGCACACCTCTAGTGGTGGGTGCTAGCATGAAAAAATACATACTTACTAGAAGAAAATTCTGCTGCACACCAGCACTTCATGTTCAAGGAAAAGCGTATGGCTAACAAGTAATATTGCATTGTGTGAACAGGAACCAAGAACATATTGGAAAGCTACTGAAAGCTATCTAAGAATAAATGTGAAAAATCAGTTAGAATGTAATGGCCATGACATCCGGAAGCCCAGTAACCGCTTTCAAGGTTTTTTCACTCTACTGGGTCCTATCTAAAAACCTCATGTTTGCAGTCTGGATATGTGAATGGGACAATGCCCTGTGTGCAATTAAAACCCGCTTATAAAGGAAATAAATAAATATGTTTTTTTTGGTTGCAGCACCCTCCCCCACCCAGTAGCTGCTATAAGAACCTACACATAGTCCTGATAATTTCCTTTATAAGCAGGTTTTAATTGCACACAGGGCATTATCCCATTCACATATCCAGACTGCAAACATGAGGTTTTTAGATAGGACCCAGTAGAGTGAAAAAAACTTGAAAGCGGTTACTGGGCTTCCGGATGTCATGGCCATTACATTCTAACTAATTTTTCACATTTATTCTTAGACTAGCTGTGAGCCCGATGCAAATGCATCGGGTGTCTAGAATATATATATATATTTTTTAAAGATTTTTAAATAATAATCGCATCATCAATAGCAATAATATTAGCAATAGCATTATTCTTAGCAGTAATAGCAGTATTAATAGCAGTAATAGCATTATTATTAGCATTAATAGCATTATTAATAGCATTAATAGCATTAATAATACAATTAATAGCATTAATATTAGCATTAATAGTATTATTAATAGCATTAATAGCATTATTAATAGCATTAATAGCATTATTAATGGCATTAATAATACAATTAATAGCATTAATAGCATTATTAATAGCATTAATAGCATTAATAGTATTATTAATAGCATTATTAATAGCATTAATAGCATTAATAGCATTATTAATAGCATTAATAGCATTATTAATAGCATTAATAGCATTAATAGTATTATTAATAGCATTCATAGCATTATTAATAGCATTAATAGCATTATTAATAGCATTAATAGCAATATTATTAGCAATAATAGCATTTTGAATAGCATAAATAGCATGATTATTAGCCTTAATAGCTTTATTAATAGCGTTAATATGATTATTATTAGCATTATTAGCATTAATATTAGCATTAATAGCATAATTATTAGCATTAATAGCATTATTATTAGCAGTAATAGCATTATTATTAGCATTAATAGCATTATTAATAGCATTAATAGCATTAATAATACAATTAATAGCATTAATATTAGCATTAATAGCATTAATAGTATTATTAATAGCATTAATAGCATTATTAATAGCATTATTAATAGCATTAATAATACAATTAATAACATTAATATTAGCATTAATAGCATTAATAGTATTATTAATAGCATTAATAGCATTAATAATACAATTAATAGCATTAATAGCATTATTAATAGCATTAATAGCATTATTAATAGCATTAATAGCATTAATAGTATTATTAATAGCATTAATAGCATTATTAATAGCATTAATAGCATATTATTAATAAATAGCAATTAATAATAGCATTAATAGATATATTATAGCATTATAGCATTTATATTACATTAATAGACATATATTAGCATTAATAGCATAATTAATACATTAATTAATAATAATATATTGCAGAATTAATAGCATTACATTAGATAAATATAGCATTATTACTAATATAGCATTAATAGCATATTATTAATTAGATTAATAGCATTATATAGCATTAGCTATAAATTAGCATTAATAGCTATTAATTAATAGATATGCTTAATAGCATTATAAATAGCATTAATAACATTAATAGTTATTTAATTAATGCATTATTAGCATTAATAGCATTATTATTCATTAATAGCATAATTATTAGCATTAATTAGCATTATTAGCATTACATAGCATTATTAATAGCATATAGCATTATAATTTAGCATTAATAATAGCATATATAGCATATAGCATTTATATATTTTAATAGCATTTTATAGCATTAATACATTATTAGCAATTAATAGCATAATACTATGTTATTATAATTAATAGCATTAATTATATTAGCATTATAGCATTATTATTAGCATTAATAGATATTATACATTATCATTATTAATTAGCATTAATATTAGCATTAATAGCATTATTATTAGCATTAATAGCATTAAAATATTATAGCATTAATAGCATATATTATTAGCATTAATATCAATTATTATTTTGCATTAATAGACATTCATTATTACATTAATAGCATTAAATATTAGCATTAATAGCATAAATATTAGCATTAATAGCATTAATTATTAGCATAATAGCAATTATAGCATTATATAGCTATTAATTGCTTAATAATTATTATTACATTAATAGCAATATTATTAGCATTAATGCATATTATTACATTATAGCTAATTATTAGCATTATAGCATAATTATTACATTAATAGCATTAATAATAGCATTAATAGCAATATTATTGCAATTCATAGCATTTTATTACATTAATAGATCATTATTATACATTAATAGCATAATTATTAGCATTATTAGCATAATTATTAGCATTAATAGCATAAATATTAGCATTTTATAGATTATTAGCATTAATATAATAATATGCATTATATAGCATTAATTATTACATTAATAGCATAAATATTTAGCATTATAGCATATTATTACATTATAGCATTTATAATAGCATTAATAGCAATATATATTTGCATAATAGCATTATTATTACATTAATAGCATTAATTATTAGAATTAATAGCATAATATATAACATTAATAGCAATTATTATTCATTAATAGTACATATTATTATTAGCATTAATAGCTATAATTTAGCATTAATGCATAAATATTAGCATTAGCTTAATAGTATATTAATTATTAGCATTAATAGCATTATAATAATTTACATTAATGCATAATTATTAGCATTAATATCAATATTATTTGCAATTAATAGCATTATTATTACATTAATAGCATATTATTAGCATTAATAGCATAATTATTAGCATTAATATGCATTAAATATTAGCTTAATAGCAATATTATTTGCTATTAATAGCATTTTTATTAATTAATATAATTATTTAGCATTAATAGCATAATTATTAGCATTAATAGCATAATTATTAGCATTAATAGCATTAATATTAGCATTAATAGCATATTATTAGCATTATATACAATAATATTTCATTATTAGCATTATTTTTACATTAATCTATTATTGACTTAATACATATTATTAATTATTCTATTTTATTAGCTTATGATTTATATTATTATCTTTATTAATTTTATTTTATATATTACATTTATTAGATTATTTTAACAGTGAGCATATAGAGCATGAGATACAGTTTCTTTCAGGTTCGTCAAAGTGCTATATTATTAGCATTAATTGATAATTTTTTATTATATATTTTATTATTATTTTACTTATTTTATTAGCTTTATATACTATTTTTACATTAATATATTATTAATTAATTCTTTTTATTGCATTAATAGTTATTATTACTTTAAGTAGCATGAGCTAGACATTTCTTACATGTCGTGATAAGGGCATAGCATTATTATTAGCATATATTTAATATTTTTCTTATTTTTTATTTAATTATTATAATTATTTTTATTATTTTTTTATTATTTTTTAATTATTTTTTAATTATTTTTTTTATACATTTTATTTATATTTATTAGTGAGCTGATGAACAGTTCTCTTAGGTGTAAAGGCTGATATTATTAGCATATATTTAATTTTTTTTTATTATTTTTTTTATTATTTATTATTTTTTATTATTTTTTTATTATTTTTTAATTATTTTTTAATTATTTTTTTTATTATTAAATTTATTAGTTTATTTAAAGTGAGCCTGAGGCTGAGACCAGTTCTCCTTCAGGTCCGCTAAAGGCTGATATTATATTAGCATATATTTAAATTTTTTTATTATTATTTTTTATTGAATTATTTATTATTTTTTATTTATTTTTTATTATTTTTTAATTATTTTTTAATTATTTTTTTTATTATTAAATTTATTAGTTATTTTAAGTGAGCCTGAGGCTGAGACCCAGTTCTCTTTCAGGTCCGCTGAAAGGGCTGATATTATTAGCATATATTTAATTTTTTTATTATTATTTTTATTGAATTATTTATTATTTTTTATTTATTTTTTAATTATTTTTTAATTATTTTTTTTATTATTAAATTTATTATTTATTTAAAGTGAGCCTGAGGCTGAGACCCAGTTCTCCTTCAGTTCCGCTAAAAGGGCTGATATTATTAGCATATATTTAATTTTTTTTATTATTATTTTTATTGAATTATTTATTATTTTTTATTTATTTTTTTATTATTTTTTAATTATTTTTTAATTATTTTTTTTATTATTAAATTTATTTGTACACACATTAGCGGTGTGTCGGTGATTTTATGGCCGCCCACCTGGTTCTATTTGTCGGCCCTAAAATCGCGGACACACCGCTAATGCATGTCTATGGGCAGTGAGCTCGAATTCTGATTGGTCTGCGTCAGCAGAGAGCGACCAATCAGAAATCGAGCTGACTGCCCATAGACATGCATTAGCGGTGTGTCCGCGATTTTAGGGCCGACAAATAGAACCAGGTGGGCGGCCATAAAATCGCCGACACACCGCTAATGTATGTCAATGGGAAATGAGGGGCTCTTCTGATTGGCTGAGGGCAGTAGACAGCGACCAATCAGAAGAGCCCCTCACATCTCATTGAGGTAGAATGGTGGATTTGTCGTCCATTCTATCTTAATGATAAGTGAAGAGTACGTCGGAGCTGGAAGTTGGCGGAAAGAAGACAGAAGATCCCCGGGCCGGATGAAGAGGCGGAGATGGCGGAAAGAAGAGAGAAGACCCCCGGGGCCGGAGGAAGAGGACGCCTGGCCGGACGGAGGACTTGTGGATCGGACGGACGATCAGATGACTTAGAAGGCATGTAAGTAATCGACGGGGACGTTAGGTTAGGGGACGGCGGGGGCTTCGGGTGTAGGGCTTTAGGTGTTAGCGACAGCGGCGGGAGAAAGCGGCGGGGAAAGCGGCGGGGAAAGCGGCGGAGATTAGGAGGCGGCGGGGCTTAGGGGGTAGGGGCTTAGGTGCAGCGGGGCTTAGGGGTAGGGGCTTAGGTGCGCGGGTAGGGGCATAGGTTCAGCAGTGCTTAGGGGGTAGGGGCTTAGGTGCGGCGGGTCGGGCTTAGGATGCGGCGGGGCTTAGAGGGTAGGGACTTAGGGGCGGCGGAGTTAGGGGGTAGGAGCTTAGGTGCGGGGTGGCTGTGCGGACATTGCAGGGTGGGTGTGCGGACATGGGGTGGCTGTGCGGACATGGGGGGGCTGTGTGGACGACATGTGGGTGGCTGTGCGGACATGGGGGTGGCTGTGTGGACGACATGTGGGTGGCTGTGCGGACATGGGGGTGGCTGTGCGGACATGGGGGTGGCTGTGCGGAGATGGGGGGGCTGTGCGGACATGGGGGGGCTGTGCGGACATGGGGGGGGCTGTGCGCCCAATGTTAAATTCGTGTCCGCATGACCACGCCGGAAGTAGCGCGCGGAGGGGCGCTTTTCCGATTCGCGATTATATAATAGATAGCTTTCAGTAGCTTTCCAATATGTTCTTGGTTCCTGTTCACACAATGCAATATTACTTGTTAGCCATACGCTTTTTCCTTGAACATGAAGTGCTGGTGTGCAGCAGAATTTTCTTCTAGTAAGTATGTATTTTTTCATGCTAGCACCCACCACTAGAGGTGTGCGCCCATCTTATATATTATATTATATGTTTTTTTTGGTTGCAGCACCCTCCCCCACCCAGTAGCTGCTATAAGAACCTACACATAGTCCTGATAATTTCCTTTATAAGCAGGTTTTAATTGCACACAGGGCATTATCCCATTCACATATCCAGACTGCAAACATGAGGTTTTTAGATAGGACCCAGTAGAGTGAAAAAACCTTGAAAGCGGTTACTGGGTTTACGGATGTCATGGCCATTACATTCTAACTAATTTTTCACATTTATTCTTAGATAGCTTTCAGTAGCTTTTCAATATGTTCTTGGTTCCTGTTCACACAATGCAATATTACTTGTTAGCCATACGCTTTTTCCTTGAACATGAAGTGCTGATGTGCAGCAGAATTTTCTTCTAGTAAGTATGTATTTTTTCATGCTAGCACCCACCACTAGAGGTGTGCGCCCATCTTATATATTATATTATATGTTTTTTTTGGTTGCAGCACCCTCCCCCACCCAGTAGCTGCTATAAGAACCTACACATAGTCCTGATAATTTCCTTTATAAGCAGGTTTTAATTGCACACAGGGCATTATCCCATTCACATATCCAGACTGCAAACATGAGGTTTTTAGATAGGACCCAGTAGAGTGAAAAAACCTTGAAAGCGGTTACTGGGCTTCCGGATGTCATGGCCATTACATTCTAACTAATTTTTCACATTTATTCTTAGATAGCTTTCAGTAGCTTTCCAATATGTTCTTGGTTCCTGTTCACACAATGCAATATTACTTGTTAGCCATACGCTTTTTCCTTGAACATGAAGTGCTGGTGTGCAGCAGAATTTTCTTCTAGCAAGCTGAACACTTGGCCTGACCTCTCCTTATACGCCTTGAAGGTGCTAGCCTGCCCTGCTGCTAGTGTCATTTCAGAGGGTGTATGGTGTTTTCTGTTACAGTGAGGAAACCAATCATCACTGATAGGCGCACATGACTCTCCATTGAAAATGCAGGCTGACTTACTCTGATTATATTCAAGAAGGAATAGATGAATACTCAGTTTGTAATCAAATCCCTCCAACTGACCGCAACACAACTTAGGCTAGGTTCACACTAGCGTTTGTGTCTGATATTTTTTGGCCCAGTCTTGACGTTTTATCTTATGTTTCTTGTTCAAAGGTTGTTGTTTTTCAGTCTTCCTTACCTTGGCCATGTCCCTGAGTATAGCACACCTTGTGCTTTTTGATACCCCAGTAACTTTGCAGTTATGAAATATGGTAAAACTGGTGGCAAATGGCAACTTGGCAGCTTCACACTTGATTTTCCTCGATTCATGGGCAGTTATTTTGTGCCTTTATTGCCCAACACGCTTCTTGCGACCCTGTTGGCTATTTGTCATGAAACGCTTAATTGTCCGGTGATCACTCTTCAAAAGTTTGGCAATTTCAAGACTGCTGCATCTCTCTGCAAGACATATCACAATTGTGGACTTTACAGAGCCCGTCAAATCTCTCTTCTGACCCATCTTGCCTAAGGAAAGGCATTTGCCTAATAATTAAGCATGCCTTTTTTTTTTTGAACCATCATTTTTATTGCGTATAAATCTTTACAATATAAAGAAAATCGAAAGTAAAATGCAATTATTGTCATTTGTAACAATAGTAATTAAATATCAGAATAATCGCATCTCAGTTATCTTACAAATTATTAACATATATTGATAACAAAGAAAATAAGTATCCTTTTCATCCCTCCCCCCTGCTATTTAATCGTCTAATATAACTATTTGGTTGATTTTGCCTAGCTAAAACATATATTAATTGTATAAATCTTATGTAAAAGTTAAATGCTACCTCTCAATTTGCCTAATGTACCTTTCAAATCCTCTAAAGCATACCACTCTGAGTTTTTGTAAGGTGTCATAAATCTTTCTATCTCTACATCTGAAAACGTGTTCAAAATAAATGGTTTCCATTTATGGAAAAATTTATGAGTCATTTTGGTAGGATTTCTGAGTGTCTCCATGGATTCAAGCTCCAAGGCTCTCCTGAGCATATTTCGTACTATTTCAATTGAAGGAACAGCTTCCTGGAGCCAGTGTAACAAGAGTTGTCTCTTGGCCACAAGAGATATTGTGTGAAATAAGACATGTACCTGCCCAACCGATGTAGTAGCAGCTGAGTAGTGGAACAGCCATAACCTCGGATCATCTCTACATTCCACAGGAAATAATCCCGAGGTAAGAATTCCCACCTCCCTCCAAAATTTTTGTGTTTCCGTGCAAGACCAAATCCCATGTTCAAGATCAGTCATGAGGGCTTTACATTTAGGGCACCGTACCCATCTTTCACTATTGGCTGGAGAAGGTGGAATATTAAAGCCTTTGATAGTGCCATGTATTAGTCTATATTGAGTATCCCTCCATTTTTCATTTATAATATGTTTCCTTACTAAGTCCCATCCTGTTAGTATATTTTGAGTTAGATCAGGATCAGTGTAGTGTTTCTTCCATATGGAAAATAGTTTATGGGACGTCAGGGGTTTAAGGTTTTTTTGTAGTTTACTATATAAGGTGGTTATAGATATGTCATTGGGGGTAATTCCCATTAATGCTCCCCACTCGCCTCCTTCTATTTCTGTCTTAACATTACGTAAACGTGACAGTAGATGTCGCTGATTTTGTAAACACGGCAACCAATGGGACCCCGGGAGATTAAATTTGTTTAGAATTTCAGTATTCGTCAACCATCTCTTCTCTCCCATGTGCATAAGGTCTCCTAAAGTTTTTACACCTCCCTCCATGTACGAAATAGCAGATTATCAGCCCCTTGTGGAAAGGATGGAGCTGCCCAAGGATTCAAAATTTTAGAAATCTGCCATGAAAGATTCATTTTTTTCCTCACTACCTTCCAAGTCATCACTGTATCTCTAGAAATGGATGTGCACTTGATTCTTGGGGGCAGTGTTTTCAGTGAGGAATGTAACTGGGCCGATAGTTCCCAAGGTTTGGAGAACTCTCCCTCAAGGGCCAGATCGGAGAACTTGGAGGTATTGTTGATACCGTCTAGGACATTTCTCATGACGCATGCCAAGTTATAACCCCTAACATCTGGGACTCTCAATCCCCCCTCTTCTCTTGTTTGCATTAGGGTGGTTAGTTTAATTCTGGCTCTTTTGCCTCCCCACAGAAATTTGGAAAATGCCGTATTGAGTCGTCTAACATCTGTGTGTTTTAGCAACATTGGAATCGTCTGGAGTGGATAGAGCAGTCTTGCGAAGCTAACCATTTTGATCAAGTGAGATCGACCCAGCAGCGACAGGGGAAGATTTTTCCAGCATTCCAATTCTCTTTCTATTTTTTCTATTATTGGGAGAAAGTTCAATTTGTATATCAGTTCGGGTGTTCTAGCCAGTTGGACTCCTAGATATTTCAAATTATTCTTGGCAACAGGGATACCACATAGTATGGTTACAGGTCTGTTATGTTTCCCATTTTTGAGGAAGAGAATTTCACATTTGTCTCTGTTTATTATGAATCCTGATAGTGTCCCTATTTTTTCTATGGCATCTAGGATTGTTTTAAGGTCTCTTAGGGGGTGTTGCACAAATAAAATGATATCATCGGCAAACAGGGACAGCTTAACTTCTTTTTCTCCTACTCTAAGGCCTTCATAGGTGGTCTGAGCGGATAGATATAATGCCAGTGGCTCTATCGCTAAATTAAAAAGAAGAGGCGACAGCGGGCAGCCTTGCCGAGTTCCCTTCTCCAGTGTGAATGTTTCCGACAGGAATCCCGGAATGCTAATACATGCCTTCGGGTTATTGTATAAAGATCTTAAAAATTGGTGAAAGGGCCCCTTCAAGCCGATAGCGTCCAGGACCCAATCCAGCCATGACCACCTCACATTATCAAACGCTTTCTACGCATCGAGGGTGATCATGGCTGGATCTCCCATCCCGTCCGTCCCACTATGTCTTGTTACATCAATGAGTAGCATAGCTCTCCTAATGTTGGTTGTTGTTGACCGACCTCTTACAAAACCCAATTGATGTGGTTGAATCAGTCTCGGTAAAATCGATGCCAATCTATCCGCTAAAATTTTTGACAGAAGTTTTAGATCTTGGTTTATCAGAGAGATGGGTCTATAACTAGAAGAGTCCGATGGGGGTTTGCCAGTCTTGAGAATCTATTTTATGTGGGCCATATTCATTCTCTCTGGAATCGGAGAGCCTCTCAATATGGAGTTGTATAGTTCCGTCAAAACAGGGGAAATCTGATCTTTTAAAAGTTTAAAGAAGGCCCCATTGAAGCCATCAGGTCCCGGTGCTTTACCAGGGTTTAGCATATTAATTGCCATTTTTATTTCATCTGTTGAGACGGGGCTATTTACATAAAGTTTGTCATCGTCTGTCAGGCCAGGCATATTGATGGAATTTAGCCATGAAACATCTGTCATTCTACTAGTGTTACTTTCCCTGTGTAACGTTGCATAGTGTTTTCCTAATATCTGGGAAATTTTTTTGAGATCGGACCACAGCCTGCCGTGCCCATCAGCAATTGTTAGTATAGTTGTGGTTGGTCTCCTGCCCCTTGCTCACCAGTAGGCGCCCGGCCTTATCGCTATATCTGTTCAATTCTATTTCCAGATGGTTTCTGTATAGGTCTTCCCTTCTAGCTGCCCAAGTATCAAACGACCTCTTTGCCAATAACCAATTATCTCTATCCGCCTCATCCATAGTTTCTTTATATATGAGATACATCTCTCTCACTTTGGTGCTGGCTAAAATATATTTTTCTTTGACTTGCTTTTTCAATTTAGCGCTGTGAGCCATGATATGACCCCGCAAGACCGTCTTTGCAGTTTCCCAGAACAATCCTGGAGTAGACTCATGAGCTGCATTGTTTGTTTGAAAATCTGACCACCATTCTTTAAGCAATTTACCAAAATTCTCATCTCTTGTTAAAGTATCAGGGAACCTCCACAAATAATCTGTTCCCTTGGGGAAGACATCCTTGGTCTCGAGTATCATCGGACTATGGTCGGATATGACCATGTCTCCCATCTCCGCCTCCACCACTCTCTGAAACAACAAGGTCGAGGTGAAAAACATATCCAGTCTCAACCATGTTTTATGAGCATGAGAAAAGTGGGTAAACTCCCTTTCAAGGGGATGTAGTGTGCGCCAGGTATCGACCAGACTGCAATTGGTGAGCAAATTCCCCAACAGACTTGGTCTTGAAGAAGGCCCATCATCACCTCCCGAAAGACCTCTCACATCTTCCCTCCTTCTGTTTTCTATCTCATTAATGACCCAGTTATAATCTCCCCTAGTAATTTGTTACTTTCTTGGTCTAACAGAATTTGGTCGGTCAAGCTTTGAAAAAAGGGTTTTTGTATTGTATTCGGGGCATATATGTTATATAGACTATAGGTGACATTTTGGATCTGAATACGCATATGATATAGTCGACCCTTATCATCTGATGATGAGGATAGTATTTTGTGGGCAAGGTTTTTACTGATAAGGATCATGACCCCAGCTTTCCTGTCATCAGCCCCTGAGCCGTACACTTTCCCAACCCATAGTTTTTTAAGTCTAAAGAAGTCGGTTGGAGCAAGGTGCGTTTCCTGTAGCAACGCCACATCAGCTCCAAGTCTCTTGAGGTGACGAAGAACCATCATACGCTTGGCCGGGGATCGTAGGCCCTTAACGTTCCATGAAATCCATCTCACCATCTCAAATGTGTGGAGGCGATTTCAAATGGTAGGTGTATGGCATATTTCTTAAGTGTAGAGTAGTAAAGCATCTGATCATATCTACTTAGGCAGATTGTAGCATAAGAGGGCATTAAATATGTCAGTGTTAGCAAGGCTATTTTTTCTCCCCTGTTTTTAAAACTTCCCCCCAACTTTCCTTCCCCCCTCATTCTCTCCATCTTCATCCGTAAGTCTTGGTGACTTCGCTTTTTTCCTCCTGGCTGAAGCAATGAGCTCAGCCCTCCTCCTTCATTAAATAACCAAAAATACTATCTATAATATGATCCCAGACCCCTAGAACATAAACAAGAAATTATTAACGTCCTGCATTCTTGGAAAATGATAAACCTTCCCACGTGTAACAGGTAGAAAAACCCTCATGTAGCCTCTCATCATTAGTAATTACGTAACCAGCACAACTTTTAATATTCCCCATCCCCCCCCCCCCATCCATCCATAACTCGTCGAATCTGCGAGGAGGAGAGAAAAAAAAAAGAAAAAAAAAAAGAGGGGGGGGTAAAGAAGAAGGGGGAGCGTCTCGGCATCGTAAATCTCTTTCTCCATCCTCTTGAAAAGGCAGATCCGTGTCAGATTATATCCGAAATATGTGTGAATCGCCCAGTTCAGTGGTGATCAGCATAAACGCATGTGGTCGCCGCTCTAGGTTGAACAAAGGGAGAAATATCTTCATGTCTCTGTCTCTCTCTAATAAAGTGGGTTGACCCGTTTTTCTCCTGCTCCATCTGGACACGGGTTGGCGTTGTTGTCTAGGAGATTGCATCTTCTCCTGGGAACTTTGTGGCAAAGATTCTGACCGAAGTCTGTATGTCCGTGATGATACAGTTCCGTTATCTAAACCTCTTTCCGGTACATGAGTGTCTCCTCCTCCTCTTGGGCTACTCGAATTTGACCCATTTCTGTCCGGCGTGGTGTTTTTTTCATTAATTGACTTCATAGCCTCTTCAGGGTCTGTGAAAGACACCATGTCGCCTGCTGGAGTCCTGAATCGCAGGGTGGCCGGGTAGTTAAGTTGGAACCTGACGTTTCTTTTAAACAATATTGTACAGGCGTCGCTGAAGGCTCTCCTCCTCCTAGTCACCTCAACTGAATAGTCAGCAAATAGTAGGACTCTGTGACCCAGGATCAGGAGTGGATGTCTTTTAGCCTTATATGCACGCAGTATCTCCTCTTTATCCCTGTGGTTGAGATATTTGGCAATGGCATGCCTCGGTTTATCAGAGTCTCTGTCACGTGTGGAGCCGTTATTTTCATTTTCCCTGGGGGTATCTCTTGGGGGTCCTATTCTGTGGGTACGTTCGGTTCTGCACTTATGGGAAAGACCCAGTTCTTTAGGTAGTTCAGCCTCAAATACCTCCACAAGCTGTCCCGGGAAAATGGATACAGGGAGACCCACGATTTTAAGATTGCTACGGCGAGTTCTATTTTCAATATCATCAAGTTTGTTCAAAGTGGATAATGACTGTTTCTGTAGATCAAGCACCTGTTGTTCTAATTCCAACACTCTCTCCTCTGCTGCAGCAGCCCTCTCCTCTACTTCCTGCAGTTGTTGGTCATGGTGCTTGATTTTAGTATGCAAATCTTTTGTAGTGCTGCTACCAAATCTTTGACTGTCTGTCTGAATTCTTCTGCTAAATGAATTGGCATTTCCTTGGCTAGCAACTTCTAGTCTATCTGTTGCAGCCCAGATGCATTAATAGCTGGTCTTCCTTGCAGCCATGTTTCCTCCTGATGCCTGGACCCCTGTGCCCCTTCTGTATTTGTCTCTGGGGAAGCTTCTACCTCCTTATCTCCTGGTGCCTTCCCCTTCTCCACGGTCCTCTCTCTCCCTGCTGTTGTGGGAGCAGTCTGGATCGGCTGGGTCGGCTGGCCCTCCGCCGCCATTGTGCACTTCCCGCGATTTGTCTCCGGTCCCTGCGCCACCCCGCATGTTTCCGTCTCACCTCTTATCACATACCGATCCATAGTGACCGGTGTGTTGCATCCTCCGCCGCTCATTTTGGGAGGTTAGGAGTCCCGGGGTCTGGGGATTGCTCTGGATTGTGAGGAGGGCTCTGGAGCTTCCTTAGCTGCTGCTGCACATGGCGGCGCCGGAACCGGAAGAAAGCATGCCTTTTATAGGGTGTTGATGTCATTACACCACACCCCTCCTCATTACAGAGATGCACATCACCTGATTTACTTTATTGGTAGTTGGCTCTCAAGCCTATACAGCTTGGAGTAGGACAGTATGTATAAAAAGTATCATGTGATCAAAATAATAATTTGCCTAATAATTCTGCACACAGTGCAGTCAGGCAGGAGGCATGGGTCCTGCATTTTAAGGTTGATTATTTAGGAAATCGTGCACAATAGTGATGAACAAGTATCATAATATTCGTAATCGATATACTCGTTACGAGTACTTTGTAATAATCGCACATTCGTTCCGATTAACGAGTACAATGGAAGTCAATGGGAAATGCAAGTAATTTTCTGCCGGACCCTACATAGTGGTCTGGAGGCCTGAGGAAAAGGATAAAATGGATGAAAAAGTAATTAATCAGAATGGGAGGAGCCTGGAGAATATGCCTGCATGCATTTCTAACTCACATATGGTTCATGGGAATAACTGTCACACAATTACACCACTGTTAGGGTACCTTTACACGCCGCGACGGCAGGCTGGATACATCGCGCTACAAGCTACAATTGTAGCTTGTAGCGTCCATATCGCCTGTAGTAGCAGCGTCTGAAGAGGCGACGCTACAGCCGGCGACAGATACATCTGTTTATGGGCTCTGCTCATAAACTTAAGGCAACATCGCCGATTGTAGCGAGCTGTATCGGCGTGTAAAGAAGCAACGGAAGGCAACTCTGGACACCCGGTGATGTGGCTGCCATGCATCTAAGGCGTGACACAGTCGCCATGTTACCGCGCCCCATCTGCGATCATTGGAGGTCGCTCCTGCTTTATGATTGGTAGTCGCAGCATAGGGCGGGATATTTAAGGAGCTGACCAGTCACACTACACAATTACTCGAGCGTGCTCTATTAACCAGCCTCCTGCGATGCCTGGCCAATCCTGATGATATTGCGCTGTCCTATCATCATACGGACGGCTCGTAATCCAAGATTGTTGCACGCCTATGTGCTATCCCTACTGCACCGGGTCCGCCCATAGTAGCTTGTTGGAGCGGTGTGTAAACATGGTACGCTACGCTACAGCTGGCTACTTGAGACACCCGGCGATGTAGCTAGCTATAGATGTAGCGTGGCGTAGCGCACCTTGTCGCGGCGTGTAAAGAGGGTGCGTTGACCGTTTGTAGCCGTTTGAGCGTGCTCGTGCACGCGAAGTAGCGCGATGTATCCAGCCTGCCGTCGCGGCGTGTAAAGGTACCCTTACAGATAGAAGAATAACTTACTAAACCAGGGCCTTAAACTTGGCTGGGTTGGTGGGCCGCACATATCAGTTTTTTTCTATCGGGGGGCCGCATTCCTTGTAGGACTAAGTGACATTTTAGCAATGCAAGAATTTTTTGCTCAATGTGGTAAAGTACAAATCCTGATCTTCTTCTTGTAGGAATATCCCCACCCTAATCTCCTTTATGTAGGAATGTCCCCATCTTTTAGTAATGTACCCATCCTGATCCTCCTCCTTGTAGTAATGACCCCATCCTGGACCTCATCTTGTAGTAATGTTTCTCCCTGGTCCCTACGTGTAGTAATGCTCCATCCTGGTCCCCATCCTATATTCATGTCCCCCATCCTGGTCCTCATCATGTAGTAATGCCCCCTTCCTGTTCCCCTTCTTGTAATAATGTCCCCATACTGGTCCCCATCATATATATATTTTTTTAACAATCTTATTTAAGATTTTACAGAGAAAAAGAACATAACATAACAATACCCACCAACATGGTAGGTAGAACAGTACAGTCATCCAGAGTCCATCATATATTAATGTCCCTCATCCTGGTCCTCATCTTGTAGTAATGTCCCCATCTTTTAGTAATGTTAACTCATTTGTCATCTTGTAGTAATGTCCCCCATCCTGACGCCATTTTGTAGTGATGTCCCCACATCCTGATCCACTTTTGCGGTGACATTCACACACATATACACTCACATATACTCAAATATACACACACATACTCAGTCATACACACTCACAAACACTCACATATACACACACTCAGATATATTCACAGTCCGGCATCCTCTTCACCATCACACCTGCCCCCTCAGACGTCCTCCTCACCTTCACACCTGCCTCCTCCGTCCTCCTCACCATCACAACTGCCTCCTCCGTCCTCCTCACCATCACACCTGCCTCCTCTGTCCTCACCATCACACCTGCCTCCTCCATCCTCCTCACCATCACACCTGCCTCCTCCATCCTCCTCATCATCATACCTGCCTCCTCCATCCTCCTCCTCACTATCACACTTGCCTCCTCCATCCTCCTCACTATCACACCTGCCCCCTCCATCCTCCTCACCATCACACCTGCCCCCTCCGTACTCCTCACCATCACACCTTCCCCGTTCGTATTCCTCCTCACCATCACACCTGCTCTCTCCATCCTCACTATCACACCTGCCCCCTCCGTCCTCCTCCTAACGATCACACCTGCCCCCTCCGTCCTCCTCACCATCACACCTGCCCCCTCCGTCCTCATCCTAACAATCACACCTGCCCCCTCCGACCTCCTCACCATCACACCTGCCCTCTCTGTGTAAGGTTTTCAGTCTTTTTTGCTATATCTGTTGTTATGTTTGCATTTAGTGTATTTTGTCGGCCATCTTGTTTCCTGTCATGTGTAATGACTTTTGCCCTCAACCAATATGGAGTTCTCAGCTTGTCGTCGGCCATCTTGTTTCCTGTCCTGTGCATTGACTCTTGCCCTCAAACAATATGGAGTCCTCAGCTTTGATGTCCCTGCCCTGTTTCTTGCCAATTGCCCTTTTAAACTACTTCAGCTGGTTAACCTGTGCTCCAGAATCAGGTCTGCAACCAGTTTGTGTCTTGCTCTCTGAAGCCTGGATTCACTCTGCCTGGAATCATCCTGTTTGCCAGCAACATCTGACAGGAAAGTAATGGACTCTGAATGACTTGTGCTATGCTTTAATGCTCTGATGTCCTTGGTTGTTTGCCTTGCACTCTGCAACTACATTTATGTTATCCTGTTGATGCACTAACTTGTATGAAGCAATACAAGAGCTGCTTAAGAAGCGTATGTCTCATGTGTCTCATTATACCCATGCGTTAGACTCTATATAGACTGTATCATATATGACACTCTGTCCTCCTCACCATCACACCTGCCCCCTCCATCCTCCATACACATATACACTCACATATACTCAAATATACACACACATACTCAGTCACACACACACTCACACACAAACACTCACATATACACACACTCAGACATATTCACACAAATACATACACACTCACACATGTACACACACTCACACATACATTCAGTCATGCACACACATATATACACATACTCACATACATATACACACACTCACACATATACACACACTCAGACATATTCACACACATACTCATATACATATATACAGTATATACATATATATACACACATGCACACTCACAAATACGCACACATGTACACACACACTCAGACATATTCACACACACTCACATATATACACATACTCGCATACATATACACACACTCACACATACATGCACATATACACACACACACTCAGACATTCACACACATACTCACACTCACATACATATATATATACACACACACATGCACCTCACCATACACCTGCCCTCATATACACCTCATCACACACACACACTCTCTCTCTATCATCACACCTTGCTCTGTGATCCTTGTACAGACACACCGCCACTGTCCTCCTTTACTGTACTCCATTCCCTCAACACAATGCTCCTTCATGCTCGTACATCAATGCAAGCCGCGACTCAATCGCCTCCTCACTCATGCCAGTATCTACTCAACAGAGTGCTTTCTGATTCGTCCTCCACCCTTCCTTGATGTACAAGCCTCTAGAAAGCTTGCCGCTGTTTAATCCTGCTCTATGGCTCACAACACCTGACCGATGATCTTTTGCTGTCATTTATTGCCTCCGTTCCTCCTACCTATACCCTGGTAGCGATCGGATTCCTCAATACATGTGATCAAAAATAAAATGTTTACTTCTTCTCTACCATTTGCTACTTTTTATTTAACTCCGTCCTCCTCCTCCTCCTCACCATCACACTGCCCCTCCGTCATCCTCACCATCACACCTGTTCCTTCTCTCTCTCCTCCTCACCATCACACCTGCCCCTCCTCCTCCTCCATCACAACCTGCCTCCTCGTCCTCCTCACCATCCAACTGTCTCCTCTGCTCCTCAACATCACACTGCCTCCTCTGTTCTCCCACATCACACCTGCTCCTCCATCCTCCTAACCATCACACCTGCCTCCCCATCCCTCCTCACCATCACACTGCCCCTCCGTCGTCCTCCTCACCATCACACCTGCCCCTCAACGTCCTCCTCACCTCACACCTGCCCCCTCCGTCCTCCTCCCATCATAACTGCCCTCCTCGTCCTCTCACCATCACACCTGCCTCTCCTCCTCATCTTCACATCACACTGCCTCTCCCTTCCATCACACTGCCTCCGTCTCTCACCATCACACCTGCCCCCTCATTCACACTCCTCCATCTCCTCACCATTGCACTACCTCCGATCCTCCTCATCATCACACTGCCTCCTCCGTCTCTCACCATCACACCTGCCTCCTCTTCCTCACCACACAATTGCCTTTCCATCTCCTCACATCACACCTCCCTCCATTCTACTTTCACTATCACACTTGACCTCTTCCGTCTCTCCTCACCATCACACCTGCCCCCTCCATCCTCCTCACATTCACTCAGCCCCATCCATCCTCCTCACCATCACACCTTCCCCGTCGTCCTCCTCCTCACATCCATCCTCCCTCCACTCCATCTCCTCCTCTCTCACCATCACACCTGGCCACTCCGTCCTCACCATCACACCTGCTCCTCTGTCCTATACCTGCTATACCGTCCCATCCCTGCCCCCTCCGTCCTCCTCACCTTCACACCTGTCCCCTCCATCCTCCTCACCATCACACCTGCCCTCTCCTCACATCCATCCCTCTCACCATCACACCTGCCCCTCCATCCACATCCTCGTCCTCCTCACCATCACACCTCCCCCTCTCCATCCTCCTCACCATCAACCTGCCCCTCCGTCCTCCTCCTCACCATCACACGTGCTTCCTCGTCCTCCTCCTCTCACCATTCACACCTGCCTCCTCTGTCCTCCTCACCATCACAACCTGCCTCCTCCATCCTGCTCACCATCATACTTGCCTCCTCTGTCCTCCTCCTCACTATCACACTTGCCTCCTTCGTGCTCCTCCTCACCATCACACCTGCCCTCTCCTCCTCATCATCACACCTGCCCCCCTTGTCATCCTCCTCACCATCACACCTGCCCCTCCGTTGTCCTCCTCACCATCACACCTGCATAATCCGTCCTCCTCACCATCACACCTGCCCCTCCGTACTCTCATCATCACACAACTGCCTCCTCCGTCCTCCTCACCATCACCTTGCCTCCTTCGTCCTCCTCACCATCCACCTTCCCCGTCCATCCTCCTGCTCCTCACCATCACACCTGCCCCCTCCGTCTCCTTCTCACCATCACACCTGCCCCCTCAGTCTTCACTATCACACCTTCCCCTTCCATCCTCCTCCTCACCATCCACCTGCCCCTCCGTACTCCTCTCATCACACTGTCCCTCCGTCCTCCTCACCATCACCCCTGCCTCCTCCATCCTCCTCCTCACTATCACACTTGCCTTCCTTCGTTCTCCTCACCATACACCGTCCCCGTCCATCCTCCTCACCATCACACCCTGCTCCCTCAGTCCTCTTTCTCACCATCACACTGCCCCTCGTCCTCCTCCTCCTAACGATCACATCTGCCTCCTCCATCCTCCTCACCTCCACACCTGTCCCCTTCATCCTCCTCACCATCACACCTGCCCCCTACCATCCTCCACCCATCACACCTGCCCACTCCGTCCTCCTCCTCACCATCACACCTGCCCACTCCGTCCTCATCCTCACCATCCACACCTGCCTCCTCCGTCCTCCTCTCCCATCACACCTGCCTCCTCCGTTCTCTCCTCCCTATCATAACTCCCTCCTCCATCCTCCTCACCTTCACACCTGCCCCTCCATCCTCCTCACCATTGCACCTGCACCCTCCATCCTCCTCACCATCACATCTGCCCCCTCCGTCGTCCTCACCATCACACCTGCCCCCTCCATTCTATTCACCATCACACCGGCCCACTCGTCCTTCTCTCACCATCACACCTTCCCCTTCCGTCTTCCTCACCATCACACCTGCTCTCCTCCGTCCTCCTCCTAACGATCACACCTGCCCCCTTCATCCTCTCCTCCATCCTCCTCACCATCGCACCTTCCCCTCCTCCTCCTCACCATTACACCTGCCCACTCCATCCTCCTCACCATCACACCTGCCCCCTCCGTCTCCTCTCACCATCCAACGTGCTTCCTCTGTCTCTCCTCCTCACCATCACACCTGCCTCCTCTGTCTCCTCACCATCACAACCTGCCTCCTCCATCCTGCTCACTCATCACTTGCCTCTCTGTCCTCTCCTCACTATCACACTTGCCTCCTTCGTGCTCTCCTCACATCACACCTGCCTACTCCATCCTCATCATCACACCTGCCCCTCTGTCATCTCCTCACCATCACACTGCCCCCTCCGTTGTCCTCCTCACCATCACACCTGCATAATCCGTCCTCCTCACCATCAACACTGCCCGCTCCGTACTCCTCATCATCACAACTGCCTTCCTCCGTCTCTCCTCACCATCACCTTGCCTCCTTCGTCCTCCTCACCATCACACCTTCCCCGTCCATCCTCTGTCCTCACCATCACACCTGCCCCCTCCGTCCTCCTTCCACCATCACACCTGCCCCCCTCAGTCTTCACTATCACACCTTCCCCTTCCATCCTCCTCCTCACCATCTCACCTGCCCCTCCGTACTCCTCCTCATCACAACTGTCTCCTCCGTCCTCCTCACCATCACCCCTGCCTCCTCCATCCTCCTCCTCACTATCACACTTGCCTCCTTCGTTCTCCTCACCATCACACCGTCCCCGTCCATCCTCCTCACCATCACACCTGCTCCCTCAGTCCTCTTTCTCACCATCACACCTGCCCCTCCGTCCTCCTCCTAACGATCACATCTGCCTCCTCCATCCTCCTCACCTCCACACCTGTCCCCTTCATCCTCCTCACCATCACACCTGCCCCCTCCATCCTCCCCACCATCACACCTGCCCACTCCGTCCTCCTCCTCACCATCACACCTGCCCACTCCGTCCTCATCCTCACCATCACACCTGCCTCCTCCGTCCTCCTCACCATCACACCTGCCTCCTCCGTTCTCCTCCCTATCATAACTCCCTCCTCCATCCTCCTCACCTTCACACCTGCCCCTCCATCCTCCTCACCATTGCACCTGCACCCTCCATCCTCCTCACCATCACATCTGCCCCCTCCGTCGTCCTCACCATCACACTGCCCCCTCCATTCTATTCACCATCACACCGGCCCACTCTGTCCTTCTCCTCACCATCACACCTTCCCCTTCCGTCTTCCTCACCATCACACCTGCTCCCTCCGTCCTCCTCCTAACGATCACACCTGCCCCCTTCATCCTCCTCACATTCACACCTGCCCACTCCGTCCTCCTCATCATCACACCTCCCCCTCCATCCTCCTCACCATCACACCTGCCCCCTCCGTCGTCCTCTCCATCACAACTGCCCCCTCCATTCTCCTCACCATCACACCTGCCCACTCTGTCCTTCTCCTCCTCCTCACCATCACACCTTCCTCTTCCGTCTTCCTCACCATCACACCTGCTTCCTCTGTCCTCCTCGCCCTCACCATCACAACTGTCTCCTCTGTTCTCACCAACATAACTACCTCCTCTGTCCTCACCATCACACCTGCCCCCTCCATCCTCCTCACGATCATACCTGTCCCCTCCGTCCTCCTCCTCATCACACCTGCTTCCTCTGTTCTCCTCCTCCTCACCATCACAACTGACTCCTCTTTCCTCACCATCACAACTGCCTCCTCTGTCCTCGCCATCACACCTGCCCCCTCCATCCTCCTCACCATCACACCTGTCCCCTCCATCCTCCTCACCATCGCACCTGTCCCCTCCATCCTCCTCACCATCGCACCTTCCCCCTCCATCCTCCTCACCATTACACCTGCCCACTCCATCCTCCTCACCATCACACCTGCACCCTCCATCCTCCTCACCATCACACCTGCCCCCTCCACCCTCCTCACCATCACACCTTCCCCTTCCATCCTCCTCACCATCACACCTGCCCCCTCCCTCCTCCTCACCATCACACCTTCCCCTTCCATCCTCCTCACCATCACACCTGCCCCCTCCCTCCTCCTCACCATCACACCTTCCCCCCTCCATCCTCCTCACCATCACAACTGTCTCCTCTGTCCTCACCATCATAACTGCCTCCTCTGTCCTCACCATCACATCTGCCTCCTCCATCCTCCTCATGATCACACCTGCCCCCTTCGTCCTCCTCACCATCACACCTGTTTTCTCTGTCCTCCTCCTCCTCACCATCACAACTGTCTCCTCTGTCCTCACCATCACAACTGCCTCCTCCATCCTGCTCACCATCATACCTGCCTCCTCCGTCCTCGTCCTCACTATCACAACACTTGATGAAAAGGAGGGAAGAACCAGAAAGCATGTGCAAATGACCGGGATCAGAGAAACAGACCAATAATTCAAAAATGTGTAAATCTTTATTAACAATAATACAGAGAAATATGAGCAAAAAACACAAACAGAATAAAAACACTTAAAATGTGTGATGGACAACCACCAACACCAGGGGCTGGCTGGAGCCTCTATACCTGGGTGGCAGATTTCCATTGCCGGCCCCGTCTTGAGGAGCGGGGGGGGGGGGGGGGGTGCTGTCAGCCTGACTTGAGGACCGGGGGGGGGGGGGGTCTGTCAGCCTTTACCTCATCCCGGACCTCCGGCGTCATGTGCTATCGCCGCGCCGGCCGACCCCGACTCCCGCGGCCCGTTTCTGTAGGGGGCGGCCCGAAATGTGGACTATACCACCAGCCCAGGGGGCACCTGCCCCCCTGCCACCTGGGCCAGCCCGCCCCTGACCAACACAGCAATGACTATGGCCCCAGATGTCATCAGAAAAGCTGTATCATGAGACCCAAACATGGGTTTAAATATTTGATTAGGAAGGCAAGCCTGCTGACATGAAAGAATGAAAAAAACAACAAGAGATTCCAGGACAATGTAGGTGGCATTGATCAAAAAACAAGAAAATCATAAATAGCAATCATCAAACCCAGTTGAAAGATAATGCAGCTCAGCTAATATTGAATCAGAATATATTGCACCAATGTACAAAACAGTGAGATGAGACTCATAGATTCCTGTGATAAAGTATAGTACAGGGACCTAATGTCCCTATGGAGTAACAAGAATGAAAAAAGTCACAAATACAGTAATGTCAGTCCTGCCTAAGAGCTAATTAAGGACAAAAGCTCTGAGGTCAGTAACACAGGTCTAGGAGAGCACACCATAAACTGGAATGGTCAGTTCAGTTAATGCTGAGGCATCAAAAATCATTCACCTGTGAGCAGGGTGAGAGAACATAAAGGATAAACAAAAGTCAGGACAATGCAACACCAATGCCTGGAAAAAAGTCAAAAATAAGTTATAGTCACCATAGCAGGTCAGAAGACCGGGGAACATAGCAGCAGGGACCGACGCGTATCGCATCTCTAAAACAACGGCTTCATCCTCGGGAAGCAGTGGGAGGAAGTGTTTGTTCTGCCCATATATATAGTGCTATCTGTAATCATGATAAAGGTCACCTGTGTCTGCATGTGTGCAGTCTCTGGCCGTCAGGCCGGATGTGACATATTGTAACTAAGGCTGGTTTCACATAACGATTTTGTGCCTGTCCGTGGGATCCGACTTTGAAGGGGCATCCCACGGACAGGCACGGATCCATACGGATCCCTGCAATCGGATGGCAAATAGCCATCCGATCTGCAGGATCCGTGTGGATCCTGCGGTCCCCTGTCTCTCCCTACTCCTGCCTCCTCCATCTTCTTCCCTCTCCTATTCTATATGATGTGCCCCCGCTATTCTTATCTGTGTCCCTCGCTTCTCTATCCTCATCTATCCCTATCCTGTCCCCTGTCCTCTCCCTGGGTGTAAAAAAAAAAAAAAAACTCCTCCGGGAGTATACATTACCTGTCACTGGCTCCCACGCTGCACACGATCAGGGCAGAAGAGCCTGTGATGATGTAAGAGACCCGGTCACATGACCCGTCAGCTGACAGGGTCATGTGACTCTGACATCATCACAGGTCCTTTAGCCCTGATCGTGCTGCAGCGTGGGAGCGGTGACAGGTAATGTATACTCCCGGAGGAGTTTTTTTTATTTTTTTACACCCAGGGAGAGGACAGGGGACAGGATAGGGATAGATGAGGATAGAGAAGCGGGGGACACAGATAGAATAGCGGGGGCACATATAGAATAGGAGAGGGAAGAAGATGGAGGAGCAGAGCAGGGAAAGACAGGGAGATACGGAGCCGACATCGGATCTGAGGTGAACTCAGATCCGATGTCCATAGGCTCCTATGCTGTGGGCACATCGGACAGCCTCGGATCAGCAGTGATCCGATGCTGTCCGATGTGAGTCACGGACACAAAATTGTAGCAGGCTACGATTTTGTGCCCGTGATTACATCGGATGGGATCGGATGGTGCCAAAATCGGATGCCAATAGTGGCACATCCGATCCCATCCGATTCCCATAGGGGAACATGGGGTCCGATTTCGGATCCGATTGTATCCGTTTTGAAACGGATACAATCGGATGACCGAAAATCGTTATGTGAAAGCAGCCTTAGAAGGAAGTAGGCGGGCAAATAGTGCTGATAGTAAACAGAGCCTTAGGGTGCTTTCACACCACGATTATTGTATTTCCGATGCTGTCCGAAAAAAATCGGACAGCATCGGACCGATTTTCGGATCCTATGGATCCCTATGGGGATCGGACCGAATCGGATGTGCACTAAATGCCATCCGATTTGGTCCGATCCGATTCTGCCCGATTTTGGCCGATTTTTTTCAGGAGAAAAAAATCGTTGCCTGCAACGATTTTTTCATCCGATTACAAAATCTGACAGAGTCGGATCGGACCAAATCGGATGGCATTTAGTGCACATCCGATCTGACCCGATCCCTAACATGGGGCCCTATGGAGAAAGGTCCGAGGAAATATGTGATGTTTCCTCGGACCCCATTTTACTGTACTGAGCAAGCTCAGTACAGTAAAAATGCTCCTGGGAGCACAAGGGTTAAAAAGAAAAAAAAAAAAAGTTTATTCTCACCTCTCCCCGAGCCCCCGCCGTCTTCCGCCATCTTCCTCTAGGCTCCCGGTGGCTCCCGCAGGCTGCCGCAGGCTCCGGTGTCAGCAGAGGTGTACCTCTGCTGTTCAGGACCTGCGGTGATGTCACAGTCATGTGACCGCGGGTTCACCATGGTGAATGGTGAACCCGCGGTCACGTGACTGTGACATCACCGCAGGTCCTGTGTACAGCAGAGGTACACCTCTGCTGACACCGGCAGCCTGCGTGAGCCACCGGGAGCCTAGAGGAAGATGGCGGAAGACGGCGGGGGCTCGGGGGGAGGTGAGAATAAACTTTTTTTTTTTTTCTTTTTTTGCAGCCTCCGGCGCCGATTTTATGCCGGAATCGGGCGCCTATTTGGCACCCGATTCCAGGCATCAGAAGGGAGCCGATGCTGTCCGATTTATATCGGACAGCATCGGCTCCCTAAAAATCGTGGTGTGAAAGCACCCTTAGCTCAGAACACAGCGTCTAGTTGCCTAGAGACATCAGGCAACTGCACAGTTGAGACTGCAATCAAGATCTATGTAAGAGGAGGGGGGAGCAGCTCCGAGGGGAGAGATTAGTGACGTGGTGGTTTGCAAAGCAAACCACTATGTCACAAAGACCGGCCGGTCTTTTGGACATTGTGTAAGAAAAACCCCCCACTAAAGGGGTTGAGAAGCAGACTGTACATGAGGATGCACTAAGTGTAGTGAAACTAGAGTCTGTAAGGCCCAGAAATAGCAAGCCAAAAGGACAAACTACCTATAATAACCTAAAAGGAGGCAAAAGTAGGACAAAACATGTCAGAAACAACATTGGAAATCCAAATTAATAAGCATATAGAAAATATATTGCAGGGCAGTGGACCTTGGAGAAAAGCTCAACAAGGATGCTGCGCAGTAAATAGACCTGGAAGCAATGGTGTACTAGTGCAAAGCAGACCCGCAGAGGATAATATCAGCACAGAATAGTCCATGTCGCCCATGGATACAGAAGTCCAGACCGATCAACTGATAGATAATCCAGAGTGGCCCATTTCCATACTGAGTAGAAAAGTCAAATCGGCTCATCCAAGGAACACCTGAGGGTCCAGGGTCAGTGTGGCAGAAAAGGGAAATCCTCATTATTCGTCCAATTACAAGAAAGGCAGTGATGGAGTATATTCAGGATTTCAGTTTCTGTGGAACACAAAGTACTATGTAAGGCAGGAAGAGAAATGCATCTCATTACTTCTTATAGAAGCCCGAGAAGAGCATCTCCTCATTTAGTCCTTTGGGGGCCAAACTCTGAAGCGTATAAATCCATCGTGTTTCCTTTCTCAGTAGTGCATCCATGACCGAAGGTCTCCTGATATTAGTTAGTACCCTATCAACGACAATAACCTTTATCCCACGAGGTGAACAATCATGGTGATAGAGGAAGTGCTTAGCTACGGAGCTGATGGGCTTACCTCGTTCTAGGTGTGCAGAAGCACACGTAATGTTCGAGATGTGATGCTGGATTCTCTTTCTAAGCTCTTGCGTATCTTTCTAAGCTCTTGCTCTATCACAACACTTGCCTCCTTCGTGCTCCTCCTCACCATCACACCTGCCTCCTCCGTCCTCCTCACCATCACAACTGCCTCCTCTGTCCTCACCATCACACCAGCCTCCTCCATCCTCCTCACAATCATACCTGAATCCTCTGTCCTCCTCCTCACTATCACACTTGCCTCCTTCGTGCTCCTCCTCACCATCACACCTGCCTACTCCATCCTCCACACCTTCACACCTTCCCCCTCCGTCGTCCTCCTCACCATCACACCTGCCTCCTCCGTCCTCCTCACCGTCCAACTGCCTCCTCTGTCCCTCACCATCACACCTGCCTCCTCCATCCTCCTCACGATCATAGCTGCCCACTCTGTCCTCCTCATCATCACATCTGCTTCCTCTGTCCACCTCGTCACCATCACAACTGTCTCCTCTGTCCTCACCATCACAACTTTCTCTTCTGTCCTCACCATCACACCTTCCCCTCCGTCCCCCTCCTCACCATCACAACTGTCTCCTCTGTCCTCACCTTCACACCTGCCCCCTCCGTCATCCTCACCATCATACCTGCCCCCTCCATTCTCCTCACCATCACACCTGCCCACTCTGTCCTTTCTCCTCCTCCTCACCATCACACCTTCCTCTTCCGTCCTCTCACCATCACACCTGCTTCCTCTGTTTTCCTCGCCCTCACCATCACAACTGTCTCCTCTGTTCTCACCAACATAGCTACCTCCTCTGTCCTCACCATCACACCTGCCCCCTCCATCCTCCTCACGATCATACCTGCCCCCTCCGTCCTCCTCCTCACCATCACACCTGCTTCCTCTGTCCTCCTCCTCACCATTACAACTGTCTCCTCTGTCTTCACTATCACAACTGCCTCCTCTGTCCTCACCATCACACCTGTCTCCTCCATCCTCCTCACGATCATACCTGCCTCCTCCGTCCTCCTCCTCACTATCACACTTGCCTCCTTCGTGCTCCTCCTCACCATCACAACTGCCTATTCTATCCTCCTCACCATCACACCTGCCCTTCTGTCATCCTCCTACCATCACACTTGCCCCCTCCGTCGTCCTCCTCATCATCACTCCTGGCCTCTCAGATGTCCTCCTACACATCACACCTGCATAATCCGTCCTCCTCACCATCACACCTGCCCCCTCTGTACTCCTCCTCATCACAACTGCCTCCTCTGTCCTCACCATCACACCTGCTTCCTCTGTCCTCCTCTTACCATCACAACTGTCTTCTCTGTCCTCACCATCACAACTGCCTCCTCTGTCCTCACCATCACACCTGCCCTCTCCGTCCTCCTCCTCACCATCACACCTGCTTCCTCTGTCCTATCCACTCACCATCACAACTGCCTCCTCTGTCCTCACATCACACCTGCCCCTCCATCCTCCTTACCTTCACACCTGTCCCCTCTATCCTCCTCACCATCACACCTGCATCCTCTGTCCTCCTCACCATCACAACTGTCTCCTCGGTCCTCACCATCATAACTGCCTTCTCTGTCCTCAGCATCACATCTGCCTCCTCCATCCTCCTCACGATCATACCTGCCCCCTTCGTCTTCCTCCTCACCATCACATCTGCTTCCTCTGTCCTCCTCCTCACCATTACAACTGTCTCCTCTGTCTTCACTATCACAACTGCCTCCTCTGTCCTCACCATCACACCTGTCTCCTCCATCCTCCTCACGATCATACCTGCTCCTCCGTCCTCCTCCTCACTATCACACTTGCCTCCTTCGTGCTCCTCCTCACCATCACAACTGCCTATTCTATCCTCCTCACCATCACACCTGCCCCTTCTGTCATCCTCCTCACCATCACACTTGCCCCCTCCGTCGTCCTCTCATCATCACTCCTGGCCTCTCAGATGTCCTCCTCACATCACACTGCATAATCCGTCCTCCTCACCATCACACCTGCCCCCTCTGTACTCCTCCTCATCACAACTGCTCCTCTGTCCTCACCATCACACCTGCTTCCTCTGTCCTCCTCTTCACCATCACAACTGTCTTCTCTGTCCTCACCATCACAACTGCCTCCTCTGTCCTCACCATCACACCTGCCCTCTCCGTCCTCCTCCTCACCATCACACCTGCTTCCTCTGTCCTCATCCACCTCACCATCACAACTGCCTCCTCTGTCCTCACCATCACACCTGCCCCCTCCATCCTCCTTACCTTCACACCTGTCCCCTCTATCCTCCTCACCATCACACCTGCATCCTCTGTCCCTCCCATCACATCTGTCTCCTCTGTCCTCACCATCACAACTGCCTCCTCTGTCCTCGCAATCACACCTGTCTCCATCCTCCTCACCATCATACCTGACTCCTCCGTCATCTCAATATCAACTTGCTCTTCTGTGCTCTTCCTCACCATCACACCTGCCTCCTCTGTCCTCCTCACCATCACACCTGACCCCTCCATCGTCCTCCTCACCATTACACCTTCACCTCCATCATCCTTACCATTACACCTGGCCCGTCAGATGTCCTCCTCACCATCACACCTGCCTCCTCCGTCCTCCTCACCACCACAACTGCCTCCTCTGTCCTCACCATGACACCTGCCTCCTCCATCCTCCTCACAATCATACCTGCCTCCTTCGTCCTCCTCCTCACTATCACACTTGCCTCCTTAGTGCTCCTCCTCACCATCACACCTGCTTCCTCTGTCCTCCTCTCACCATCACAACTATCTCCTCTGTCCTCACCATCACAACTGCCTCCTCTGTCCTCACCATAACAACTGCCCCCCTCTCCTCCTCCTCATCATCACACCTGCTTCCTCTGTCCTTCTCCTCCTCACCATCAAAACTGTCTCCTCTGTCCTCACCATCACAACTGCCTCCTCTGTCCTCACTATCACACCTGCCTCCTCCATCCTCCTTACCTTCACACCTGTCCCCTCTATCCTCCTTACCATCGCACCGGCCCCCACCATCCTCCTCACCATCACACCTGCCCCCTCCCTCTTCCTCACCATCACACCTTCCCCCTCCTTCCTCCTCACCATCAAACCTTTCCCTTCATCCTCCTCACCATCATAACTGCCTCCTCTGTCCTCACCATCACATCTGTCTTCTCCATCCTCATTACGATCATACCTGCCCCCTTCGTCTTACTCCTCACCATCACATCTGCTTCCTCTGTCCTCCTCCTCCTCACCATTACAACAATCTCCTCTGTCCTCACAATCACAACTGCCTCCTCTGTCCTCACCATCACACCTGCCCCTCCATCCTCCTAACCTTCACACCTCTCCCCTCTATCCTCCTCACCATCACACCTGCCTCCTCTGTCCTCCTCACCATCACATCTGTCTCCTCTGTCCTCAAAATCACACCTGCCTCCTCCATCCTCATCACAATCACACCTGCCTCCTCCATCCTCATCACGATCATACTGCCTCCTCTGTCCTCACCATCACACTGCCTCCTCTGTCCTCACCATCACACCTGCCCCCTCCATCCTCCTTACCTTCACACCTCTCCCCTCTATCCTCCTCACCATCACACCTTGCCTCCTCTGTCCTCCTCACCATCACATCTGTCTCCTCTGTCCTCACCATCACACCTGTCTCCTCAATCCTCCTCACCATCATACCTGCCTCCTCCGTCCTCCTCACTATCACACTTGTCTCCTCTGTGCTCTTCCTCACCATCTCACCTGCCTCCTCTGTCCTCCTCACCATCACACCTGACCCCTCCGTCGTCCTCCTCACCATCACACCTTCACACTCCATCATCCTTACCATCACACCTGCCCCCTCCGTCGTCCTCCTCACCCACACACCTGCCCCCTCAGACGTCCTCTTCACCATCACACCTGTCTCCTCCGTCCTCCTCATCCCAACTGCCTCCTCCGTCCTCCTCACCATCACCCCTGCCTTTTCTGTCCTCACCATCACACCTGCCTCCTCCATCCTCCTCCTCACTATCACAGTTGCCTCCTCCATCTTCCTCACCATCACACCTGCCCATTCTGTCCTCCATTTTCTCATCATCACACCTGCCCCCTCCATCCTCCTCCTTCTCACCATCACACCTGCCCTCTCCGTCCTCTTCCTGACCAGGATACCTGCCTCCTCCGTCCTCACCATCACACCTGGCCCCTCCGTCCTCCTCACCATCACACCTGCCCTCTCCATCTTCCTCACTATCACACCTCTCTCCCCTCCGTCCTCCTCCTCCCACCATCACACCTTCCCTCTCCATCCTCCTCCTCCTCACCACCACACCTGATCTCTCCTCAAAATCACACCTTCCCCCTCCATCCTCCTCACCATCACACCTGCCCCCTCCTTCCTCCTCACCATCAAACCTTCCCTCCTCCATCCTCCTCACCATCACAACTGTCTCCTCTGTCCTCACAATCATAACTGCCTCCTCTGTCCTCACCATCATATCTGCCTCCTCCATCCTCATTACGATCATACCTGCCCCCTTCGTCTTACTCCTCACCATCACATCTGCTTACTCTGTCCTCCTCCTCCTCACCATAACAACTGTCTCTCTGTCCTCACCATCACAACTGCCTCCTCTCTCCTCACCATCACACCCGCCTCCTCCATCCTCCTCACGATCATACCTGCCTCCTCTGTCCTCACCATCACACCTGCCTCCTCTGTCCTCACCATCACACCTGCCCCCTCCATCCTCCTTACCTTCACACCTGTCCCCTCTATCCTCCTCACCATCACATCTGTCTCCTCTGTCCTCACCATTACACCTGTCTCCTCCATCCTCCTCACCATCACACCTGCCCCCTCCGTCCTCTTCCTGACCATGATACCTGCCTCCTCTGTCCTCCTCACCATCACACCTGGCCCCTCCGTCCTCCTCACAATCACATCTGCCCCCTCCATACTCCTCCTCCTCACCATCACACCTGCCCTCTCCGTTTTCCTCACTATCGCTCCTCTCTCCCCTCCGTCCTCCTCCTCCTCACCATCACACCTTCCCTGTCCATCCTCCTCCTCCTCACCATCACACCTGATCCCTCCTCACCATCACACCCGCCCCCTCCGACTGTAGCCAATCAAGGTCCTGGTTGGCGGAGAGGGGGTTGCACAGTCCCGTGCGACCCCCTGGCCACCCTCGCTGGCCATCTCCCTGCCATCTACGGGCATCATCATGCGGGTCCAAAACCATCCCGTGCCCATCTACAGCCGGTTTGCTGGTACCGAAGCTAGCAGCAGTTCAGCTCTGTTATGCGAACCAGAGGAGTGGAGGGACCGCTTTACAGGAGCACCCCACCACCGCCAAATCCCGTCGTCTAACCAGCGGTGTACCCACCAAGGGACCCAAGGCTTCCCAGAACATCCGGAACATATACCCCAGATAGGGCATTCAAGCAGCCTCCCTGTACCCGACCTGGTATTCCTGGGCGACAACGGTAACTTACTTAGATAGAATGGAGGAACACCGCGGATCTCTGAGGGACACCTATCACTGCTGAGTCCACCCGGTCTGCTACTTACAACTGTATACCATGTACTGCTTGCTGGTTACAGAGACTTACAGTGTCCGTGCTTTCTTATGAACTGTCCGTCCGCACCATAAGGTAACCGCAGCTGCCGCACAACATCTTAAGCAGCTCCAGCCTCCGGGGATTATCACTTAGCCTGTGGGGAGCGTTCCATCCCCCGGAGGTCCCGCAGCGTCGGTAAGACTTACCGAAACACTCATAGGTGGCGTCACGAAACAACCCCTTATGCTACCTTTACACGCGGCAACATTTCTAGGGTATCAACAGGTAACGTACTGGCTGCAGTGAAATCATGGAAACATTATTATTTGTACACAGCAACAAGATAGAACCTTGTCTCCATGATTTCACTGCAGCCAGTAAGTTACCTGTTGACACCCTAGAAATGTTGCCGCGTGTAAAGGTACCATTAATCTGTTCCCACATGACGTCTTCATCCTTTTGATGTGCACTCAACCGGGCCCCACTACCGGCAGGCGCGGTCCACCCGTGACAAGGAGGAAGAAGCTACTGCCTGTCTAAAGCGGAGTCCAGGTCACGGTGAGTCACGACCACCTCACTATCACACTTGCCTCCTCTGTGCTCCTCCTCATCATCACACCTGCCTACTCTGTCCTCCTCACCATCACACCTGAGCCCTCCGTCGTCCTCCTCATCACAACTGCCTCCACTGTCCTCCTCACCATCACACCTGCCTTCTCTGTCCTCACCATCACACTTGCCTCCTCCATCCTCCTCCTCACTATCACACTTGCCTCCTCCTTTCTCCTCACCATCACACCTGCCCCATCTGTCCTCCTCCTCACCATCAAACCTGCCCCCTCCGTCCTCCTCCTTCTCACCATCACACCTGCCCCCTCCGTCCTCACTATCACACCGGCCCCCTCCGTCCTCACTATCACACCTGCCCCCTCCGTCCTCTTGCTGACCAATACACCTGCCTAATCCGTCCTCCTCACCATCACACCAGCCCCCTCCGTCCTCCTTACAATCACACCTGCCCCCTCTGTCCTTCTCCTCACCATCACACCTTCCCCTTCCGTCCTCCTCCTCACCATCACAACTGTCTCCTCTGTTCTCACTACCTCCTCTCTCCTCACCATCATATCTGCCTCCTCCATCGCCTCACGATCATACCTGCCCCCTCCGTCCTCCTCCTCACCATCACAACTGTCTCCTCTGTCATCACCATCACAACTGCCTCCTCTGTCCTCACCATCACACCTGCCCCCTCCATCCTCCTCACCTTCAGACCTGTCCCCTCCATCATCCTCACCACCGCACCTGCCCCCTCTATCCTCCTCACCATTACACCTGCCCACTCCGTCCTCCTCACCAACACACCTTCCCCCTCCATCCTCCTCACCATCACAGCTCTCTCCTCTGTCCTCACCATCATAACTGCCTCCTCTGTCTCACCATCACATCCGCCTCCTCCATTCTCCTCACGATCATACCTGCCCCATTCATTCTCCTCCTCACCATCACACCTGCTTCCTCTGTCCTCCTCCTCCTCACCATCACAACTGTCTCCTCTGTCCTCACCATGACACCTGCCTCCTCCATCCTCCTCATGATCATACCTGCCTCCTCCGTCCTCCTCACTGTCACACTTGCCTCCTTCATGCTCCTCCTCACCATCACACCTGCCTACTCCATCCTCCACACCATCAGACCTGCCCCTTCCGTTGTCCTCCTTACCTCCTTACCATCACACCTGGCCCCTCAGATGTCCTCCTCACCATCACACCTGCCTACTCCGTCCTCCTCACCATCACACCTGCCCCCTCCATCCTCCTCACCATCACACCTGCCCCCTCCGTCATCCTCCTCATCATCACACCTGCCTCCTCTGTCCTCCTCATCACAACTGCCTCCTCCGTCCTCCTCACAATCACACCTGATTCCTCTGTCCTCACCATCACACCTGCCTCCTCCTTACTCCTTCTCACTATCACACTTGCCTCCTCCGTCCTCCTCACCATCACACCTGCCCCCTCCATCCTCCTCACCATAACACCTGCCCCCTCTGTCCTCCTCCTCACCATCAAACCTTCCCCCTCCATTCTCCTCCTTTTCACCATTACACCTGCCCCCTCCATACACACTGTCACACCTGCCCCCTCCATCCTCCTCCTCCAAAAGATCACAACTGACCCCTCCATCCTACTCCTTCTCACCACCTGCCCTCTCCATCCTATTCACTATTACACCTCTCTCCCCTCCGTCCTCCTCCTCCTCACAATCACACCTTCCTCCTCACCATCACACCTGCCACACATATACACACACATACACACACTCAGACATATTTCTCCTCATCACAACTGCCTCCTCCGTCCTCCTCACTATCACACTTGCCTCCTTCGTCCTCCTCCTCCTCCTCACCATCACACCTTCCTCCTCCATCCTCCTCACCATCACAATCTGCCCCCTCCACCCTCCTCACCATCACACCTGCCCCCTCCACCCTCCTCACCATCACACCTGCCCCTCCATCCTCCTCACCATCAAACCTACCCCATCTGTCCTCCTCTTTCTCACCATCACACCTGCCCCCTCCGTCCTCCTCCTTCTCACCATCACACCTGCCCCCTCCGTCCTTTTCCTGACCATGATACCTGCCTCCTTCGTCCTCCTCACCATCACACCTGCCCCCTCCGTCCTCCTCACAATCACACCTGCCCCTTCCATCATCCTCCTCCTCACCATCACACCTGCCCTCTCCGTCTTCCTTATTATCACACCTCTCTCCCCTCCATTCTCCTCCTCCTCACCATCACACCTTCCCCGTCCATCCTCCTCCTCCTCACCATCACACCTGATCCCTCCTCACCATCACACCTGCCCCCTCCGACCACCTCACTATCACACTTGCCTCCTCTGTGCTCCTCCTCATCATCACACCTGCCTCCTCTGTCCTCCTCACCATCACACCTGAGCCCTCTGTCGTCCTCCTCATCACAACTGCCTCTTCTGTCCTCCTCACCATCACACCTGCCTCCTCTGTCCTCACCATCACACCTGCCTCCTCCATCCTCCTCCTCACTATCACACTTGCCTCCTCCTTTCTCCTCACCATCACACCTGCCCCCTCCATTCTCCTCACCATCACACCTGCCCCATCTATCCTCCTCCTCACCATCAAACCTGCCCCTCAGTCCTCTTTCTCACCATCACACCTGCCCCCTTCGTCCTCCTTCTCACCATCACACCTGCCCCTCTATCCTCACTATCACTCCTGCCCCCTCCGTCCTCTTCCTGACCATTACACCTGCCTCCTCCATCCTCCACACCGTCACACCTGCCCCCTCCATCCTCCTCACAATCACACCTGCCCCCTCTGTCCTTCTCTTCCTCACCATCACACCTTCCCCTTCCGTCCTCCTCTTCACCATCACACCTGCTTCCTCTGTCCTCCTCCTCCTCATCATCACAACTGACTCCTCTGTTCTCACCAATATAACTACCTCCTCTGTCCTTACCATCACATCTGCCTCCTCCATCCTCCTCACGATCATACCTGCCGCCTCCTTCCTCCTCCTCACCATCACGCCTGCTTCCTCTGTCCTCCTCCTCCTCACCATCACAACTGTCTCCTCTGTCGTCCTCCTCATCACAACTGCCTCTTCTGTCCTCCTCACCATCACACCTGCCTCCTCTGTCCTCACCATCACACCTGCCTCCTCCATCCTCCTCCTCACTATCACACTTGCCTCCTCCTTTCTCCTCACCATCACACCTGCCCCCTCCATTCTCCTCACCATCACACCTGCCCCATCTATCCTCCTCCTCACCATCAAACCTGCCCCTCAGTCCTCTTTCTCACCATCACACCTGCCCCCTTCGTCCTCCTTCTCACCATCACACCTGCCCCTCTATCCTCACTATCACTCCTGCCCCCTCCGTCCTCTTCCTGACCATTACACCTGCCTCCTCCATCCTCCACACCGTCACACCTGCCCCCTCCATCCTCCTCACAATCACACCTGCCCCCTCTGTCCTTCTCTTCCTCACCATCACACCTTCCCCTTCCGTCCTCCTCTTCACCATCACACCTGCTTCCTCTGTCCTCCTCCTCCTCATCATCACAACTGACTCCTCTGTTCTCACCAATATAACTACCTCCTCTGTCCTTACCATCACATCTGCCTCCTCCATCCTCCTCACGATCATACCTGCCGCCTCCTTCCTCCTCCTCACCATCACGCCTGCTTCCTCTGTCCTCCTCCTCCTCACCATCACAACTGTCTCCTCTGTCCTCACCATCACAACTGCCTCCTCTGTCCTTACCATCACACCTGCCCCCTCCATCCTCCTCACCTTCACACCTGTCCCCTCCATCCTCCTCAACATCGCACCTGCCCCCTCCATCCTCCTCACCATCACACCTGCCCCCTCCAACCTCCTCACCATCACACCTGCCGCCTCCGTCCTCCTCCTCACCATCACACCTGCTTCCTCTGTCCTCCTCCTCCTCATCATCACAACTGACTCCTCTGTTCTCACCAACATAACTACCTCCTCTGTCCTTACCATCACATCTGCCTCCTCCATCCTCCTCACGATCATACCTGCCCCTTCGTCCTCCTCTTCACCATCACACCTGCTTCCTCTGTCCTCCTCCTCCTCACCATCACAACTGTCTCCTCTGTCCTCACCATCACAACTGCCTTCTCTGTCCTCACCATCACACCTGCCTACTCCATCCTCCTCACGATCATACCTGACCCCTCCGTCCTCCTCCTCACTATCACACTTGCCTCCTTCGTGCTCCTCCTCGCCATCACACCTGCCTACTCCAATCTCCACACCTTCACACCTGCCCCCTCCTTCGTCCTCACTTTCACACCTGGACCCTCAGATGTCCTCCTGACCATCACACCTGCCTCCTCCGTCCTCCTCATCATCACAACTGCCTCCTCTGTCCTCACTATCACACACTGCCTCCTCCATCCTCCTCACGATCATACCTGCCCCCTCCGTCCTCCTCCTCACCATCACACCTGCTTCCCCTGTCCTCCTCTTCACCATCACAACTGCCTCCTCTGTCCTCACCATCACACCTGCCCTCCGTCCTCCATCTCACCATTACACCTGCTTCCTCTGCCCTCCTCCTTCTCACCATCAAACCTGTCCCATCAGTCCTCCTCTTTCTCACCATCACACCTGCCCCCTCCGTCCTCCTCCTTCTCACCATCACACATGCTCCCTCCGTCCTCACAATCACACCTGCCCCCTCTGTCCTTCTCCATCTCTCTCACGATCATACCTGCCCCCTCCGTCCTCCTCCTCACCATCACACCTGCTTCCTCTTTCCTCCTCCTCCTCACCATCACAACTGTCTCCTCTGTCCTCACCATCACAACTGCCTCCTCTGTCCTCACCATCACACCTGCCCCTCCATCCTCCTCCTCACCATCACACCTGCCCCCTCTGCCCTTCTCCTCCTCCTCACCATCACACCTGCCCCTTTCTGTCCTCCTCGTCACCATCACACCTGCTTCCTCTGTCCTCCTCCTCCTCACCATCACAACTGTCTCCTCTGTCCTCATGACTCACCGTAGCCGGGGGTACACGGAGCGGGCGTTGATTCTCCTCCAGTCACGGAACCGCGCCTGCCGTAGTGTAGGCCCGGTGGTCCAGATCAATAGGGGAAATGGCGGAACAGTAGGGATGATTTGTCTTCGTGACGCCACCTGCGGGTGTTCTGGTAACTTTACCAGCGCTGCTAGGTCTCCGGGGGATGGTAGGCAGCAAGTTGGGACGCTCCCCACAGGATGAGCGGGAGTCCCCGGAGCCGGGAGCTGCGCAAGATGTTGTGAGGCAGCTGCGGTAATGCTGCTGCTGGGCGCAGGAATCAAACACTGACACTTCAAAGTCTTTTGAGTACCTTTACTGATGGTATTCAGGTACGCCAGACCGGGTTCGTCAAGTTTAGCAATCCTGGAGATTCACAGCAAGCAGTTTGTGTAGGCTTCCTTCTCTCTATACTTCTGGTGCTAAGGTCGGGTGGATGTGGAATCCAGCCGGACCGGGCAGTGTGTTCAATAGAACGGATTTCACCTGGTTGTCAGCACTGAGGGTACTGTAAAAGGGTGATGATAATTCTACCTTCTTCCCTGGGCTCTCGTTGGTAGGTGCGACAGGTGGAACAGGGGGCTAGACTCCCTGTGAAGTATGCTGGTTCTCTGCAGTGGCTATGTAGCTTCCACAGCTTCGGTTCCAGTAACCGGTTATTAAGGGAGAGAGTTATGATCACTCTGGTGTCCCTGAGAGGTGCTTCTCCTTTTCCTCTAACCCCAATTGCAAGGGTTTCCTCACTGACTGGATGGCTGGTTGGGCCTAGTGTATGTCTCATAAGGTGGAGATCACACACTACCTGCAGCTCTCCTAGCGTCTGCACACTCTGAAGTTTCTCCCTCCAAGACTCTATTTATAGGGGGAACTGGCTCAAAGTGACCAGTGGAGCTCCCCCTAGAGGCTCGGGGTGAAACCAGGTGTTCTAAGTGTTGTTTTGTTATTGGTGAGTGATGCTTTGCTGTTAACTCCATTCATGCCCTAATGATTTCTGTGGTGCCCAACAGGTGCCAGGGTGCCACACTCACCATCACAACTGCCTCCTCTGTCCTCACCATCACACCTGCCTCTCCATCCTCCTCATGATCATACCTGCCTCCTCCGTCCTCCTCCTCACTATCACACTTGCCTCCTTCGTACTCCTCCTCACCGTCAAACCTGCCTACTCCATCCTCCACACCATCAGACCTGCCGCCTCCGTTGTCCTCCTTACCATCACACCTGGTCCCTCAGATGTCCTCCTCACCATCACACCTGCCTACTCCGTCCTCCTCACCATCACACCTGCCCCCTCCATCCTCCACACCATCACACCTGCCCCCTCCGTCATCCTCCTCAGCACCACACCTGCCTCCTCTGTCCTCCTCATCACAACTGCCTCCTCCGTCCTCCTCACCATCACACCTGCTTCCTCTGTCCTCACCATCACACCTGCCTCCTCCTAACTCCTTCTCACTATCACACTTGCCTCCTCCGTCCTCCTCACCATCACACCTGCCCCCTCCATCCTCCTCACCATAACACCTGCCCCCTCTGTCCTCCTCCTCACCATCAAACCTTCCCCCTCCATTCTCCTCCTTTTCACCATCACACCTGCCCCCTCTGTCCACACTGTCACACCTGCCCCCTCCATCCTCCTCCTCCAAACCATCACAACTGACCCCTCCATCCAACTCCTTCTCACCACCTGCCCTCTCCATCCTATTCACTATTACACCTCTCTCCCCTCCGTCCTCCTCCTCCTCACAATCACACCTTCCTCCTCCTCCTCACCATCACACCTGCCACACATATACACACTCATATGCACACTCAGACATATTCACATATACACACACTCTCACACATACACACACTCAGACATATTTCTCCTCATCACAACTGCCTCCTCCGTCCTCCTCACCATCACACCTGCCTCCTCCATACTCCTCATCATCATACCTGCCTACTCCATCCTCCTCCTCACTATCACACTTGCCTCCTTCGTCCTCCTCCTCCTCACCATCACACCTTCCCCCTCCATCCTCCTCACCATCACAATCTGCCCCCTCCACCCTCCTCACCATCACACCTGCCCCCCCACCCTCCTCACCATCACACCTGCCCCCTCCATCCTCCTCACCATCAAACCTACCCCGTCTGTCCTCCTCTTTCTCACCATCACACCTGCCTCCTCCATCCTCCTCCTCACCATCACACCTGCCCCCTCCGTCCTCTTCCTGACCATGATACCTGCCTCCTTCGTCCTCCTCACCATCACACCTGCCCCCTCTGTCCTCCTCACAATCACACCTGCCCCTTCCATCATCCTCCTCCTCACCATCACACCTGCCCTCTCCGTCTTCCTTACTATCACACCTCTCTCCCCTCCATCCTCCTCCTCCTCCTCACAATCACACCTTCCCCGTCCATCCTCATCCTTCTCACCATCACACCTGATCCCTCCTCACCATCACACTTGCCCCCTCCGACCACCTCACTATCACACTTGCCTCCTCTGTGCTCCTCCTCATCATCACACCTGCGTCCTCTGTCCTCCTCACCATCACACCTGAGCCCTCTGTCGTCCTCCTCATCACAACTGCCTCTTCTGTCCTCCTCACCATCACACCTGCCTCCTCTGTCCTCACCATCACACCTGCCTCCTCCATCCTCCTCCTCACTATCACACTTGCCTCCTCCTTTCTCCTCACCATCACACCTGCCCCCTCCATTCTCCTCACCATCACACCTGCCCCATCTATCCTCCTCCTCACCATCAAACCTGCCCCTCAGTCCTCTTTCTCACCATCACACCTGCCCCCTTCGTCCTCCTTCTCACCATCACACCTGCCCCTCTATCCTCACTATCACTCCTGCCCCCTCCGTCCTCTTCCTGACCATTACACCTGCCTCCTCCATCCTCCACACCGTCACACCTGCCCCCTCCGTCCTCCTCACAATCACACCTGCCCCCTCTGTCCTTCTGCTCTTCCTCACTATCGCACCTTCCCCTTCCGTCCTACTCCTAACCATCACACCTGCTTTGACCCACCATGGCCAGGGACTCCGGTTTAGACAGGCTGTAGCTCCTTCCTCCTTGTCACGGGTGGGCCCGGTTGAGTGCAGATCAAAAGTTGAAGACGTCTTGAAGGAACAGATTAAAGGGGTTAATTTATTCGTGACGCCACCTATGAGTAGTTCGGTAATCATTACCGACGCTGCGGGACCTCCGGGGGATGGATAGCAGCAAGATGGAACGCTCCCCACAGGCTGAGCGGTGATCCCCGGAGGCTGGAGCTGCTTAAGATGTTGTGCGGCAGCTGTGGTTACCTTGTGTGCGGAAGGAAGCACGGACACTGAAAGTCTCTGCAACGGGTCTTTACTGTAACCAGCAAGCAGTACATGGCATACAGTTACGGGTAGTGGACCGGGTGGACTCAGCAGTGATAGGTGTCCCTCAGAGATCCGTAGTGTTCCTCCATTCTAACTAAGTATTTGCCTTTGTCGCCCAGGCATACCAGATCGGGTACGGGGAGGCTGCTTCAATCCCTATCCAAGATGTACGTTATGGATGTTCTGGGGAGCGTTGGATCCCTCGGTGGGTACACCGCTGGTTAGACGACTGGAATTAGGCGGATGGTGGGGTGCTCCTGTGAAGCTGCTCCTCCACGCTTCTGGTTCGCGTAGCAGAGGTGAACTGCTGCCAGCTTCGGTACCAGTGAACCGGCTGTGATTTGGGCACAGGAGTCTTTTGGAACCCGTGGTTAGTGATGCCCGATCCCGGTTGTTCAGGCCTCAGGTGCTAACACCCGACCGGTGACGGCCTAGGGGCCCCCGCTCCTACTCCAAGTTCAAGTCTGTGTCTCTCTCTTGTCTCGACTCGACTCTACTCTACTCTCCAAGTGTCTGTACTTCTCCTACACACTACCCTTGCACTCTGCCCACCAGGAACCTGAATTGGCCCTCTATGTTAAGTGATGCATGCAGGGTTTTTGGATCTCTAAGTTAACCCAATGACTGCTGGGTCGGAGAATATTGCTGCTGCATTTATGGCTGCAATACCCTCCTGTGACGCACTCGTTGCGGGGCGCCACACTCTCCCTTGGTTTAATACGCTTGTCCCCAAGAGTCACACTACCCACATTACAGAGGATTTTTGTATTTTATAACAGGTAGTACACTTCTTATATATAATTGCCGTAGCGCACTTCGGCGCTACTTCCGTCGTCGTGGACGTGGCTGCCTTGCAGCCACGCGACCCACGAAGCATTGGCCGGCGCGAGCAATGGCCCCAAGGCCATTGAGAGCCGCTGCCGGAGCGCGAGCAATGGCCGCGAAGCGGCCATTGCGAGTCTCCGGCACCGTCCAATGACCGACCACAGCCGAGCCCCGTGGGCGAAAATAGAACCAGGGGCCCGGCCATAAATTTCGCGAGACACCGCTAATGTATCTCTATGGGAAGTGAGGCACTATGCTGATTGGTCGGCGCAGCACACAGCGACCAATCAGCATAGCGCCTCACTTAAGCGCCAAATTTGAAACTCAAAGTCCTCCATTCTAACTCTATGGGAAGTGAGGCGCTATTCTGATTGGTCGCCGGCAGCACACAGCGACCAATCAGAATCGCGTCTCACTTTCAGCGGTAAATTTGAAAGTCAAAGTCGTCCATTATATCTCTATGGGAAGTGAGGCGCTATTCTGATTGGTCGCTGTGTGCTGCCGGCGACCAATCAGAATCGCGCCTCACTTTCAGCGGTAAATTTGACAGTCAAAGTCGTCCATTATATCTCTATAAGAAGTGAGGCGCTATTCTGATTGGTCGCCGGCAGCACACAGCGACCAATCAGAATAGCGCCTCACTTCCTATAGACATATAATGGACGAAAAGTCGCCCATTATATCTCTATGGGAAGTGAGGCGCTATTCTGATTGGTCGCCGGCAGCACACAGCGACCAATCAGAATAGCGCCTCACTTCCCATAGAGATATAATGGACAAAAAGTCGCCCATTATATCTCTATGGGAAGTGAGGCGCTATTCTGATTGGTCGCCGGCAGCACACAGCGACCAATCAGAATAGCGCCTCACTTCCCATCTAATATATAATTACCCTAAGGCCACTTCCGTCATATTCGGCAGTGTTTCCGTCGTCGTATGCGTGGCTGCCACACTCGCAATGCCTTTGCGAGTCTCTCCTCACTCGCAATGCCTTTGCGAGTCCTCTCTCCTTGCAGCACCTGAGATGATGTCACTGGTATGGGTGGGGCTATATCACATGACTCTGACATCATCACAGGCACTTTCGTTGCTGCACTCTCAGCACAGGAGACATCATGCCGCTGTCTCACATCAGATGTGTCCTCATCAGTCATTCTCTGCCTCTGACATCCTGCGATCACAAGGGAACATAGAGGTAACAGAGGACCCCGGACTGAGCCCCCAAGAGCTGATCTCCAGGATACAGGTGAGTATAGTGAGTGTATACAGGCTTCTATCTATCTATATACTGTGTATAGTGAGTGTATAGGGTTATATTTATCTATATACTGTGTATAGTGAGTGTATACAGGGTTATATTTACCTATATACTGTGTATAGTGTGTGTATACAGGCTTCTATCTATATACTGTGTATAGTGTGTGTATACAGCCTTCTATCTATATACTGTGTATAGTGTGTGTATACAGGCTTCTGTCTATATACTGTGTATAGTGAGTGTATACAGGCTTCTATCTATCTATATACTGTGTATAGTGTGTGTGTATACAGGCTTATATCTATATACTGTGTATGAGTGTGTGTATACAGCTTTATCTATCTATATACTGTGTATAGTGTCTGTGTATACAGGCTTACATCTATATACTGTGTATAGTGTGTGTGTATACAGGCTTATATCTATAACTGTGTATAGTGTGTGTATACAGCCTTATATCTATCTATATACTGTGTATAGTTGTGTGTATACAGGCTTACATCTATATACGTGTATAGTGAGTGTATACAGGCTTATATCTATAACTGTGTATGGTGTGTGTATACAGCCTTATATCTATCTATATACTGTGTATAGTGAGTGTATACAGGCTTCTATCTATATACTGTGTATAGTGGGTGTATACAGGCTTCTATCTATATACTGTGTATAGTGTGTGTATACAGGCTTTATCTATCTATATACTGTGTATAGTGAGTGTATACAGGCTTCTATCTATATACTGTGTATAGTGTGTGTATACAGGCTTATATCTATCTATATACTGTGTATAGTGTGTGTATACAGCCTTCTATCTATATACTGTGTATAGTGGTGTATACAGGCTTTATCTATCTATATACTGTGTATAGTGAGTGTATACAGGCTTCTATCTATCTATATACTGTGTATAGTGTGTGTACAGGCTTTACTATCTATATACTGTGTATAGTGGTGTATACAGGCTTATATCTATCTATATACTGTGTATAGTGGTGTGATACAGGCTTAACATCTATATACTGTGTATAGTGTGTGTATACAGGCTTCTATCTATATACTGTGTATAGTGAGTGTATACAGGTTATATCTTTTCTATTTACTGTGTATAGTGTGTGTATACAGCTTCTATCTATCTATATACTGTTATAGGTGAGTGTATACAGGTTATATTTATCTATATACTTGTATACTGTGTGTAACAGCTTACTATCTATATACTGTGTATAGTGGTGTATACAGGCTTCTATCTATCTATATACTGTGTATAGTGGGGTTACAGGCTTCATCTATATACTGTGTATAGTGTGTGTATACAGGCTTCTATCTATATACTGTGTATAGTGAGTGTATACAGGCTTACTATCTATATACTGTGTATAGTGTGTGTATACAGGCTTCTATCTATATACTGTGTATAGTGTGTGTGTATACAGGCTTATATCTATATACTGTGTATAGTGAGTGTATACAGGCTTCTATCTATATACTGTGTATAGTGTGTGTGTACAGGCTTCTATCTATATACTGTGTATAGTGAGTGTATACAGGCTTATATCTATATACTGTGTATAGTGTGTGTGTATATACTGTGTATAGTGTGTGTGTACAGGCTGCACAGGAGCAATGCTCTGCACAGAGGAGGCTGCACAGGAGCAATGCTCTGCACAGAGGATTCTGCACAGGAGCAATGCTCTGCACAGAGGAGACTGCACAGGAGTAATGCTCAGCATGAGAGGAGGCTGCACAGGAGCATTGCTCTGCATGAGGGAAGGCTGCACAGGAGCAATGCTCTGCAGAGAGGAGGCTGCACAGGAGCAATGCTCTGCACAGAGGAGGCTGCACAGGAGCAATGCTCTGCACAGAGGAGGGTCCACAGGAGCAATGCTCTGCAGAGAGGAGGAGGCTGCACAGGAGCCATGCTCTGCAGAGAGGAGGAGGCTGCACAGGAGCCATGCTCTGCAGAGAGGAGAAGGCTGCACAGGAGCAAGGCTCTGCAGAGAGGAGAGGCTGCACAGGAGCAATGCTCTGCAGAGAGGAGGAGGCTGCACAGGAGCAATGCTCTGCAGAGAGGAGGAGGCTGCACAGGAGCAATGCTCTGCAGAGAGGAGGCGGCTGCACAGGAGCAATGCTCTGCAGAGAGGAGGCTGCTGCACAGGAGCAATGCTCTGCAGAGAGGAGGCTGCACAGGAGCAATGCTCTGGACAGAGGAGGCTGCACAGGAGCAATGCTCTGAGAGAGGAGGAGGCTGCACAGGAGCAATGCTCTACAGTAATGAGGCTGCACAGGAGCAATGCTCTGCAGAAGAGGCTGCACAGGAGCAATGCTCTGCAGAGAGGAGGCTGCACAGGAGCAATACTCTGCAGAGAGGAGGCTGCACAGGAGCAATGCTCTGCATGAGTGGAGCCAAGATGCTGGGGACGGCGGAGTGAAAATGCTGTGGCGGGGAAGACGATGACCCGCTGGTAAGTATGACAGGCACAGTGCCACTATCCTCTGCTGACCACTCTGCCCACCGCACTGCGCTAACCACTCTGCCCGCCGCACTGCGCTGACCACTCTGCCCGCCGCACTGCGCTGACCACTCTGCCCACCGCACTCACTGCTAACCACTGAGCCACCATACTCCTGCTAACCACTGAGCCACCGTACACTGCTAAACACTGAGCGACCATACTTTCCTAACCACTCAGCCACCGCGCAGTGCTAACCACTGAGCCACCGTATACTCTGCTACCCACTGAGACACCTGTATACACACAATTAATTTCACCGCACTCCCCTAAATATTAGTAAAGAAACACTATATATGGATTCTAGACTACCCGATTCTTTAGAATCGGGCTCACAGCTAGTAGAGATATAATGGACGAAAAGTCGTCCATTATATCTCTATGGGAAGTGAGGCGCTATTCTGATTGGTCGCTGTGTGCTGCCGGCGACCAATCAGAATAGCGCCTCACTTCCCATAGACATATAATGGACGACTTTGACTTTCAAATTTACCGCTGAAAGTGAAGCGCTATTCTGATTGGTCGCTGTGTGCTGCCGGCGACCAATCAGAATAGCGCCTCACTTAATCGGTAAATTTGAAACTCAAAGTCGTCCATTATATGTCTATGGGAAGTGAGGCGCTATTCTCATTGGTCGCTGTGTGCTGCCGGCGACCAATCAGAATAGCGCCTCACTTCCCATAGAGATATAATGGACGACTTTGACTTTCAAATTTACAGCTGAAAGTGAGGCGCGATTCTGATTGGTCGCTGTGTGCTGCGCCGACCAATCAGCATAGCGCCTCACTTCCCATAGAGATACATTAGCGGTGTTTTGCCGAATTTATGGCCGGACCCTTAGTTCGATTTTCGGCCACGGCGACCGGGGGCTGCAATGACTCACCTATCTATCTATCTCTATCTATCTCTATCTATCTTCTATCTATCTTTCTATTATCTTATCTTTCTATCTATCTGTCTATCTTTCTATCTTTCTATCTTTATCTTTTATCTTTCTATCTTTTTATCTTTTATCTATCTTTCTATCTTTCTATTATCTATCTATCTATCTATCTATCTATCTATCTATCTATCTCTATCTATATCTATCTATCTTATCTATCTATCTATCTATCTTCTTATCTATCTATCTATCTATCTATCTATCTATCTCTATCTATCTCTATCATATCTATCTTATCTATCTATCTATCTATCTCTATCTATCTTAATCTATCTATCTATTCTATCTATTATTATTAATAACAGGTCATTATTTTACGCAAAAATAAGGCAGGTAAAATAAACAGGTATCCACTTTTGTGAACCCGGCGGACGGTCGGCTGTTCTTAGTGAAAGTTAAGGCTGTAGCGCCAGATCACACAGTCAGTGATTGACAGGAACAGAGTTATTGAGTGAGTCCAAGCTTTTTGAGTCACTGGCGCGGAGAACAATGGCGCACCCGGATAGCGAACCACCCATCCATACAAGCATAGCGCTCATAGGTGATTACATCGCCCCGGTATAGGTCGCGATCAGGATGTCCTCTGGGCAAGTTTGACTCAACGTCCCGGCGCCCCACAAACGCCTCCTCATTCAAACCCACCTCCCAAGCGAACCCCCACCGTTAGACAAATTAAAGTTGGAAATTCTACCTTCGCGGCGGAGTTCATCAGGCAGCGGCGGTTGGCGGCGAGCCTCGGCACGGGCCTGCATGTTGGCGCGTTCACGGGCTTGCCACTCCTCTCGTTGGCACAGCTTGGGGGGTGAAGACGAACGGTGGAGCTGGTGGTTTGGTAGGAAGCTTGGGCTTGGCGGACAGTCTGGACCGGCACCCGGTGGAACGACACAGGGGAAGGTGTCGCTGTTGCTCCCGACCAGTGTACCCGAGCTTGCTGCTCGGACGGAGGATCCTCGCTGTCTCCCCAAGCAAAACCGGTGTCGAGATCATCAGGAATGCTGCGGGTCTCGTCATCGTCATCTACCTCTTCTCCCTCGACGACCACATCGGGCTGCTCGATGGCTGGAGATGCTGAAACTGGTTCCTCGGTACAACAGGGTGGTGGTGCAGTGGATCCTTCTTCGGGGACGTCCTGCAGGGCTTCCAGGCTGCCTGCCTCTTCATCTGTAGCTGCAGGTAGAGGTGTCTCAATCCCGGTTACCAGGTAGGCCTCGGCAGTTGCAAAGGAGGTCTCCGGTACGGGGACAAAACAGGCAACAGTCTCTTGGGTAGTATAACTGTTGGCAGGTTCCTCAGGGGGAACTTGGTAAAGGTCAAGCTCTTCGGTGGAGCGTGTTACGAGCTCCGGCTCAAAAACGGGGTCGGCTGCGGTTTCAATCGCTGGAGCGGGCTGAGCTGTGGCCTCCACTGGAATGAGGCAGTCTATGGGCTCAGGCGACGAAGCAGGACAGGTGGTGGGCGACGGTGAGGCGGTTGAGAAGCTGGCGACGTCGTTTGGTCCTGGAGTAGCTGTACCCGGTCGGCTCTGCTGCATCGCATGATGTAGTCGGCGGCCCAGGCTCGCGCTCCAGCTGCAGATCGTCCATTCTACAGTCTCGATTAGCCTCACACGGAGGTCTTGCAGAGCCTCCTGCTACAAGTCGGGGCTGCCGTCAATGGTAAGGAAGGGACCCGGACCCGGATGGCCTATGGCTGCTCTGGCCTCCGCCTCGACCTCCCGCATTAGGTCTCGGAGTCTTGTGCTGGCCATTCTCTTCTTTGGAGGGAACCACACCCGTTCAACCGGTATCCGTTCTGGTAGAGAGCTGGTGAAGAACTGTCTTTTTCACTCCCATTTCCTTTGGGCTTTTGTAGTCCAATCGTGGGAAAAAGTTTTTGGGGTCCGCCCCCATGGTTGATTCGAGCAATCAGGGCGGACAAAGAGTTTGGCGCCTTTGCCTTTAGCCCTCCCACGAAGAGGGGCGGTGGCTCACCCCTGGGCTTGCACGTGGCGGATCCTCATGGCAGGAACGCCATCTTGGGCGCCATCTTGGCCCATGGTGAAAAGGCGGGAAAGTTCTTTTAGGGACGAACAAAGTCCAAATTGTAGACATTAAAGTCATTTTAAAGCACATGATACCCGTTAGGTAACGGGCCTGCTCGTATCTGTTCGTGACGCCACTTTCTGACCCACCATGGCCAGGGACTCCGGTTTAGACAGGCTGTAGCTCCTTCCTCCTTGTCACGGGTGGGCCGCGCCTGCCGGTAGTGAGGTCCGGTTGAGTGCAGATCAAAAGTTGAAGACGTCTTGTAGGAACAGATTATAGGGGTTAATTTATTCGTGACGCCACCTATGAGTAGTTCGGTAATCGTTACCGACGCTGCGGGACCTCCGGGTGATAGATAGCAGCAAGATGGAACGCTCCCCACAGGCTGAGTGGTGATCCCCGGAGGCTGGAGCTGCTTCAGCTGTTGTGCGGCAGCTGCGGTTACCTTGTGTGCGGACGGATGCAATCATAAGGAAGCACGGACACTGAAAGTCTCTGCAACGGGTCTTTACTGTAACCAGCAAGCAGTACATGGCATACAGTTACGGGTAGTGGACCGGGTGGACTCAGCAGTGATAGGTGTCCCTCAGAGATCCGTAGTGTTCCTCCATTCTAACTATATTTGCCTTTGTCGCCCAAGCATACCAGATCGGGTACGGGGAGGCTGCTTCAATCCCTATCCAAGATGTACGTTATGGATGTTCTGGGAAGCTTTGGATCCCTCGGTGGGTACACCGCTGGTTAGACGACTGGAATTTGGCAGGTGGTGGGGTGCTCCTGTGAAGCTGCTCCTCCACGCTTCTGGTTCGCGTAGCAGAGGTGAACTGCTGCCAGCTTCGGTACCAGTGAACCGGCTGTGATTTGGGCACGGGAGTCTTTTGAAACCCGTGGTTAGTGATGCCCGATCCCGGTTGTTCAGGCCTCAGGTGCTTACACCCGACCGGTGATGGCCCAGGGGCTGCACAGCGGTGCAGAGCCCCCGTTCAAGTTTGTGTCTCTCTTTTGTCTCGACTCGACTCTACTCTACTTTATAAGTGTCTGTACTTCTCCTACACACTACCCTTGCACTCCGCCCACCAGGACCCTGGATTGGCCCTCTATGTTAAGTGATGCATGCAGGGTTTTTGGATCTCTAAGTTAACCCAATGACTGCTGGGTCGGAGAATATTGCTGCTGCATTTATGCCTGCAATACCCTCCTGTGACGCACTCGTTGCGGGGCGCCACAGCTTCCTCTGTCCTCCTCCTCCTCATCATCACAACTGACTCCTCTGTTCTCACCAACATAACTACCTCCTCTGTCCTTACCATCACATCCTCCTCACGATCATACCTGCCGCCTATGTCTTCCTCCTCACCATCACACCTGCTTCCTCTGTCCTCCTCCTCCTCACCATCACAACTGTCTCTTCTGTCCTTACCATCACACCTGCCCCCTCCATCCTCCTCACCTTCACACCTGTCCCCTCCATCCTCCTCAACATCGCACCTGCCCCCTCCATCCTCCTCACCATTAAACCTTCCCACTCCGTCCTCCTCACCATCACATCTGCCCCTCCATCCTTCTCACCATCACATCTGCCCCCTCCCTCCTCCTCACCATCACACCTTCCCCCTTCATCCTCCTCACCTTCACACCTGCCCCCTCCCTCCTCCTCACCATCACACCTTCCCCCTCCATCCTCCTCACCATCACAACAGTCTCCTCTGTCCTCACCATCATAACTGCCTCCGCTCCTCTGTCCTCACCATCACATCGGCCTCCTCCATCCTCCTCACGATCATACCTGCCCCCTTCGTCCTCCTCTCACCTTCACACCTGTCCCCTCCCTCCTCCTCACCATCGCACCTTCCCCCTCCATCCTCTTCACCATCACAACTGTCTCCTCTGTCCTCACCATCACAACTGCCTTCTCTGTCCTCACCATCACACCTGCCTACTCCATCTTCCTCACGATCATACCTGCCCCCTCCGTCGTCCTCCTCACCTTCACACCTGGACCCTCAGATGTCCTCCTGACCATCACACCTGCCTCCTCCGTCCTCCTTACCATCACAACTGCCTCCTCTGTCCTCACTATCACACCTGCCTCCCCCATCCTCCTCACGATCATACCTGCCCCCTCCGTCCTCCTTCTCACCATTACACCTGCTTCCTCTGCCCTCCTCCTTCTCACCATCAAACCTGTTCCATCAGTCCCCCTCTTTCTCACCATCACACCTGCACCCTCCGTCCTCCTCCTTCTCACCATCACACATGCCCCCTCCGTCCTCACAATCACACCTGCCCCCTCTGTCCTTCTCCTCCTCCTCACCATCACACCTTCCCCTTCTGTCCTCCTCCTCACCATCACACCTGCTTCCTCTGTCGTCCTCCTCCTCACCATCACAACTGTCTCCTCTGTTCTCACCAACATAACTACCTAATCTGTCCTCACCATCACATCTGCCTCCTCCATCCTCCTCACGATCATACCTGCCCCCTCCGTCCTCCTCCTCACCATCACACCTGCTTCCTCTGTCCTCCTCCTCCTCCTCACCATCAAAACTGTCTCCTCTGTCCTCACCATCACAACTGCCCCCTCCATCCTCCTCACGATCATACCTGCCCCCTCCATCCTCCTCCTCACCATCACACCTGCTTCCTCTGTCCTCCTCTTCACCATCACAACTGCCTCCTCTGTCCTCACCATCACACCTGCCCCTCTGTCCTCCATCTCACCATTACACCTGCTTCCTCTGCCCTCCTCCTTCTCACCATCACACCTGCCTCCTCCATACTCCTCATCATCACACCTGCCTCCTCCATTCTCCTCCTCACTATCACACTTGCCTCCTCCGTCCTCCTCCTCCTCACCATCACACCTTCCCCCTCCATCCTCCTCCTCCTCACCATTTTATGACTCACCGCGGCCGGCAGACTCCGGTTTAGACAGGCGATTCTTCTCCTTCCTTGTCACGGGTGGACCGCGCCTGCCGGTAGTGGGCCCGGTGCAGTGCAGATCAAAAGTGAAGACGTCTTGCGGGAACAGATTAAAGGGGTTTTAATTTGTTTTCTTCGTGACGCCACCTATGAGTAGTTCGGTAAGGGCTACCGACGCTGCGGAACCCCCGGGGGATGGACAGCAGCAAGATGTTACGCTCCCCACAGGCTGAGCGGTGATCTCCGGGGGCTGGAGCTGCTCAAGATGTTGTGCGGCAGCTGCGGTTACCTTTTAGTTAATGACGGACAGTTCATAAGGAATCACGGACACAGACAGTCTCTATAACGGTCTTTACTGTAACCAGCAGACAATACATGGTATACAGTGGTTGAGTAGTAGACCGGGTGGACTCAGCAGTGATGGTGTCCCTTAGAAATCCGTAGTGCTCCTCCATTCTACCTAACTTGATTGCCAGCGTCGCCCAGGAGTACCAGGTCGGGTACGGGGAGGCTGCTTCAATGCCCTATCCATGATGTACGTTCTGGATGTTTTGGGGAGCCTTGGGTCCCTCAGTGGGTACACCGCTGGTTAGACGACTGGAAACTGGCTGGTGGTGGGGTGCTCCTGTAAAGCTGATCCTCCACTCTTCTGGTTCGCGTGGCAGAGGTGAACTGCTGCCAGCTTCGGTACCAGTGAACCGGCTGTGAGTTGTGGGCACGGGAGTCTTTTGGGAACCCGTGTAGAAAGGTTAAGGCCTCAGGTGCTGACACCCGACCGGTGACGGCCCAGGGGCCCGCACGGGGTGCGGAGCCCCCGCTCCTCTCCAAGCTCTGAGTTCTAGACCCTTCCCTTTGAGTTCTAGGCTTCTTCTTTTTAGACTATGTGTCTGTTCTCCTGCACTACCCTAGCACTCCGCCCACCAGGACCTAGGATTGGCCCTCTATTCTAGGTGATGCATGCTGGGTTGGATTTCTAAATTAACCAGGTCATTGCTGAGTCAGAGAATATTGCGGCTGCTTTTATGGCTGCAATACCCTCTTGTGACGCACTCGTTGCGGGGCGCCACACTCCCCCTTGGTTGAATACGCTTGTCCCCAAGCGTCTCACTACTCACATTACAGAGGTTTTTATATTTTATAACAGGTAATACACTTTTATTAATGACAAGTCATATATGCATAAAAGTGAAAAGGTAGATAAACAGGTTAACACATTGCGCGGACCCGGCGGACGGTCGGCTGTCCTTAGAATAAAAGTTCAGGCTGTAGCCGCCAAGTCGCGGTGTTACGGTGCAAACAAGAAGAAGTCTCTTTTAATAGCAAAGTTCAAACAACAACTTAAGTCACTGATGAGTGGCAGTGTTCAGGACTCGTATAGCGAACCACCCATCACGGCATATATGGCGCTCATAGGTTACTATGTCCCCTCTATACAAGTCTCGACTTGGATGGCCTCGCGGTAAGTGCGATTCCACATCACGGCGCCCCACAAACACTTCAGTACTCACACCCTCCTCCCTTACGAATCCCCACCCGGTGGACAAGTTAAATGTGCTTACCCACCCGGTTTTACGGAATTGTTCAGGCAATGGAGATTGGCGGCGAGCCTCGGCACGAGCCTGCATGTTGGCTTGCAGTCAAGTGTGCCACTCGTCTCTCCGGATACGACGTACCTCTTCGTCGGAGTGATGCGGCGTGTGGATAAAGTCACTACGGCGTGCTGGTTGTTGAACCGCTCGAGTTTGGTTGGCAGTCTGGAGTGGAGCCCGGTTCAACGGAACCGGAGAAGATACTGTTGCGGCGGCACCCGACCAGTGCACCCGAGCTGATCGCCCGGCAGAAGGGTTCCTTGTGTCTCCCCAGGCGAACCCGGTGTAGAGATCCTCAGCTAGACTGTAGGTCTCCTCGTCATCCTCCTCGACCTCCTCGATGACTACGTCGGGCTGCTCGGCTGGCGAAGACGATGGGATGGAATCCTCTGGATCGGTGGGTGGCTGTGCTGCGAAGTTCTCCTCGGGGTCGCTGTGCAGGACTTCCAGGCTGCCTGCCTCTTCTTCTGTAGCAGCAGGAAGTGGTGTTTCAATCCCGGTTACCAGGTAGGCCTCTGTAGTTGCAGAGGAGGCCTCCGGTTCAAGGGAGAAACAGGCGACAGTCTCGGTAATGTGGAAACTAGTCGCGGGTTCCGCAGGTGGAACCAGGTAGAGGTCGGCTTCTTCGTGGGAGCGTATTAGAAGCTCCGGCTCTGGAACGGAATCGGCTGCGGTATCGTCCGCTGGAACGGGTCGAGCTGTGGTCCTCACTGGAATGACACAGTCTATGGGCTCCGGTGACGAAGCAGGACAGGTGGTGGGCGACGGTGAGGCTGTTGAGAAGCTGGCGACGTCATCTGGGTTTGGAGAAGCTGTACCCGGTCGGCTCTGCTGCATCGCATGATGGAGTCTTCTGCCTAGGGTCGCGCTCCAGCTGCGAATCGTCCATTCCACAGTCTCAAGTAGTCGCACCCGGAGGTCTTGTAGAGCCTCTAGCCAGAAGTCGGGGCTGCCGTCTATGGTAAGGGCAGGATCCGAACCCGGTTGGCCTATGGCTGCTCTGGCCTCCGCCTCAACCTCCCGCATTAGGTCTTGGAATCTCGTGCTGGCCATTCTCTTCTTGGAGGGAAACCACACCCGTTCAACCGGTAAGACGTTCTGGTAGAGCTGGTGAAGAAGGTCTTCTCTCTCTGTCGGTTTGTCTAAGACACTCCCATTTCCTCTGGGCTTTTGTAGTCCAATCGTGGGAAAAGTCTTTGGGGTCCGCCCCCATGGTTGATTCGAGCAATTAGGGCGGACAAAGAGTTTGGCGCCTTTTGTCTTTAGCCCTCCCACGATGAGGGGGGGGGGTTGACTCACTCCTGGGCTTCACGTGGCGGCTTCTTGTGGCGGGAACGCCATCTTGGGCGCCATCTTGGCCCAATGGTGTAAAGGCGGGAAAGTTCTTTTAGGGACGAACAAAGTCCAATTGTAGACAATAAAGTCCAGTTTAAGCACAATATACCCGTTGGGTAACGGGCCTGCTCGTATCCTGTTCGTGACGCCATTTTCTGACTCACCGCGGCCGGCAGACTCCGGTTTAGACAGGCGATTCTTCTCCTTCCTTGTCACGGGTGGACCGCGCCTGCCGGTAGTGGGCCCGGTGCAGTGCAGATCAAAAGTGAAGACGTCTTGCGGGAACAGATTAAAGGGGTTTTAATTTGTTTTCTTCGTGACGCCACCTATGAGTAGTTCGGTAAGGGCTACCGACGCTGCGGAACCCCCGGGGGATGGACAGCAGCAAGATGTTACGCTCCCCACAGGCTGAGCGGTGATCCCCGGGGGCTGGAGCTGCTCAAGATGTTGTGCGGCAGCTGCGGTTACCTTTTAGTTAATGACGGACAGTTCATAAGGAATCACGGACACAGACAGTCTCTATAACGGTCTTTACTGTAACCAGCAGACAATACATGGTATACAGTGGTTGAGTAGTAGACCGGGTGGACTCAGCAGTGATGGTGTCCCTTAGAAATCCGTAGTGCTCCTCCATTCTACCTAACTTGATTGCCAGCGTCGCCCAAGAGTACCAGGTCGGGTACGGGGAGGCTGCTTCAATGCCCTATCCATGATGTACGTTCTGGATGTTTTGGGGAGCCTTGGGTCCCTCAGTGGGTACACCGCTGGTTAGACGACTGGAAATGGCTGGTGGTGGGGTGCTCCTGTAAAGCTGATCCTCCACTCTTCTGGTTCGCGTGGCAGAGGTGAACTGCTGCCAGCTTCGGTACCAGTGAATCGGCTGTGAGTTGTGGGCACGGGAGTCTTTTGGGAACCCGTGTAGAAATGCCCAATCCCGGTGGTTAAGGCCTCAGGTGCTGACACCCGACCGGTGACGGCCCAGGGGCCCGCACGGGGTGCGGAGCCCCCACTCCTTTCCAAGCTCTGAGTTCTAGACCCTTCTCCTTTGAGTTCTAGGCTTCTTCTTTTTAGACTATGTGTCTGTTCTCCTGCACTACCCTAGCACTCCGCCCACCAGGACCTAGGATTGGCCCTCTATTCTAGGTGATGCATGCTGGGTTGGATTTCTAAATTAACCAGGTCATTGCTGAGTCAGAGAATATTGCGGCTGCTTTTATGGCTGCAATACCCTCTTGTGACGCACTCGTTGCGGGGCGCCACATTTACCTGTCCCCTCCTCACCATCACCCCTGCCCCTCCATCCTCCTCACCATCACACCTGCCCACTCTGTCCTCCTCCTCACCATCAAACCTGCCCTGTATGTCCTCCTCTTTCTCACCATCACACCTGCCCCCTCCGTCCTCCTCCTTCTCACTATCACACTTGCCCCCTCCGTCCTCACTATCACACCTGCCTCCTCCGTCCTCTTCCTGACCATGATACCTGCCTCCTCCGTCCTCCTCACCATCCAACCTGCCCCCTCTGTCCTCCTCACCATCACACCTGCCCCCTCCATCCTCCTCCTCCTCACCATCACACCTGCCCTCTCCGTCTTCATCACTATCACACCTCTCTCCCCTCCGTCCTCCTCCTCCTCACCATCACACGTTCCCCATCCATCCTCCTCCTCTCACCATCACACCTGCCCCTCCGACCACCTCACTATCACACTTGCCTCCTCTCTGCTCCTCCTCATCATCACACCTGCCTCCTCTGTCCTCCTCACCATCACACCTGATCCCTCCGTCGTCCTCCTCATCACAACTGCTTCCTCTGTCCTCCTCACCATCACACTTGCCTCCTCTGTCCTCACCATCACACTTGCCTCCTCCATCCTCCTCCTCACTATCACACTTGCCTCCTCCTTTCTCCTCACCATCACACCTGCCCCCTCCATCCTCCTCCATCACACCTGCCCCATCTGTCCTCCTCCTCACCATCAAACCTGCCCCATCAGTCCTCCTCTTTCTCACCATCACACCTGCTCCCTCCATCCTCCTCCTTCTCACCATGACACATGCCCCCTCCGTCCTCACAATCACACCTGCCCCCTCTGTCCTTCTCCTCCTCACCATCACACCATCCCTTCCGTCCTCCTCCTCACCATCACACCTGCTTCCTCTGTCCTCCTCCTCCTCACCATCACAACTGTCTCCTCTGTTCTCACCAACATAACTACCTCCTGTCCTCATCATCACATCTGCCTCCTCCATCCTCCTGACAATCATACCTGCCCCCTCCGTCCTCCTCCACACCATCAAACCTGCTTCCTCTGTCCTCCTCCTCTTCACCATCAAAACTGTCTCCTCTGTCCTCACCATCACAACTGCCTCCCTGTCCTCACCATCACACCTGCCCCCTCCATCCTTCTCACCTTCACACCTGTCTCCTCCATCCTCCTCACCTTCACACCTGTCTCCTCCATCCTCCTCACCATCGCACCTGCCCCCTCCATCCTCCTCACCATTACACCTGCCCACTCTGTCCTCCTCGCCATCACACCTGCCCCCTCCATCCTTCTCACCATCACACCTGCCGCCTCCCTCCTCCTCACCATCACACCTTCCCCCTTCATCCTCCTCACCATCACACCTGCCCCTCCTTCCTCCTCACCATCACACCTTCCCCCTCTATCCTCCTCACCATCACAACTGTCTCCTCTGTCCTCACCATCATAACTGCCTCCTCTGTCCTCACCATCACACCTGCCTCCTCCATCCTCCTCACGATCATACCTGCCCCCTTCGTCCTTCTCCTCACCATCACACCTGCTTCCTCTGTCCTCCTCACCATCACAACTGCCTCCTCTGTCCTCACCATCACACCTGCCTCCTCCATCCTCCTTACGATCATACCTGCCTCCTCCGTCCTCCTCACTATCACACTTTCCTCCTTCGTGCTCCTCCACACCATCACACCTGCCCCCTCCGTCGTCCTCCTCACCATCACACCTGCCCCTCCGTCATCCTTCTCACCATCACACCTGCCTCCTCCATCCTCCTCATGATCATACCTGCCCCTCCGTCCTCCTCCTCACCATCACACTTGCTTCCTCTGTCCTCGTCCTCACCATCACTCCTGCTTTCTCTGTCCTCCTCCTCAACACCATCACACCTGCCCCTCCGTCGTTTTCCTTACCATCACATCTGGCCACTCAGATGTCCTCCTCACCATCACACCTGCCTCCTCCGTCTTCTTCACCATCACAACTGCCTCCTCTGTCCTCACCATCACACCTGCCTCCTCCATCCTCCTCACAATCATACCTGCCCCCTCCATCCTCCTCACCATCACACCTTCCCCCTCCATCTTCCTCACCATCACAACTGTCTCCTCTGTCCTCACCATCATAACTGCCTCCTCGGTCCTCACCATCACACCTGCTTCCTCTGTCCTCATCCTCCTCACCATTACAACTGTCTCCTCTGTCCTCACCATCACAACTGCCTCCTCTGTCATCACCATCAAACCTGCCCCTCTATCCTCCTTACCTTCACACTTTCCCCTCTATCCTCCTCACAATCTCACCTGCCCCCACCATCCTCCTCATTATTACACCTTACCCCTTCATCCTCCTCACCTTCACACCTTCCCCCTCCCTCCTCCTCATCATCACACCTTCCCCCTCCATCTTCCTCACCATCACAACTGTCTCGTCTGTCCTCACCATCATAACTGCCTCCTCTGTCCTCACCATCACATCTGCCTCCTCCATCCTCCTCACGATCATACCTGCCCCCTTCATCCTCCTCCTCACCATCACAACTGCCTCCTCTGTCCTCACCATCACACCTGCCCCCTCTATCCTCCTTACCTTCACACCTGTCCCCTCTATCCTCCTCACAATCGCACCTGCCCCCACCATCCTCCTCATTATTACACCTTCCCCCTTCATCCCCCTTACCTTCACACCTTTCCCCTCCCTCCTCCTCACCATCACACCTTCTCCCTCCATCTTCCTCACCATCACAACTGTCTCCTCTGTCCTCACCATCATAACTGCCTCCTCTGTCCTCACCATCACATCTGCCTCCTCCATCCTCCTCACGATGATACCTGCCCCCTTCGTCCTCCTCCTCACCATCACACCTGCTTCCTCTGTCCTCCTCCTCCTTATTATCACCACGTTCTCCTCTGTCCTCACCATCACAACTGCCTACTCTATCCTCCTCACGATCATACCTGCCTCCTCCGTCCTCCTCCTCACTATCACACTTGCCTGCTTCGTGCTCCTCCTCACCAGCACACCTGCCTGTGAGCCAGAGGGGAGAGAAAGCCCGTCCGACGCTGATGCCACCAGGAGTGTGACAGAACTGAGAGGGACGGTGGAACCCGTGCCCTAGACAGCAGCTGAAGCCACTGACTGCAGGCAGAGAAGCCCTCCTAGTATATTGAAAGGAACAGAGAGAAGGAGCCTGGCAGAGCCTCAGGCTTGAGGACTGTTGGAGGCTGGGCTAAAGTAGAGTGTCGGCTCTAGAGGGGACCGTAGTTCACCCGGCATCCCCAGACAACACGACGAGGGGTCTGAGTTCCAGATTGAGATCCCTAACCCAAAGGACAGGCAGCTAAGTGACATACTAGGACTCACAGAAGCCCGAGTCACCGCCATACTGTCCAGCGTTCACACACACCCGTACAGACGGAGACCGTAATAGCCCGGAAAGGACACTAAAGACTGTGTGAGGGGTCACAGAGAGGGAGAGGCCTGGCTGCAGAGCAGAGAGAACCCGGAAAGGGAGAATGCAACCGTGTGTTGAGAACTGTGCATGAGCTTTGTAAAGAACTGCAAATGACTTGTAACCTGCTTGGAAAGAACTGAGAGTAAAGACACAGGAAACCCTGAATTGCCTCTTTTGTCAGTTTCTATCTGCAGACCATTCCTCCCTACAGATCCAGCCTGTCAGCACCAGCCAGGAGGAGAGATCCCTGCAGCGTCTGTGAAGTAAGTGTGCTACAACATCACCATAGACTTAACCCTTACTGCCCCGGGGGATACAGTTCCCCCCACTGGAACTATACCATCTCCGCTGCCATTACATCACCCCCGGAGGTTCTGCAGCAGCGGCGGCCCCATTACTGGCCGCACCAAGTGGGTGGCGTCACGAGTGACATTTCCCCTTGTAAATATTCCCCCATTTATTGTGCCGAGCCAGGGACACGGTCCGGACCAAGCCACCTGTGACATCCGCGGCACCATCCGGTCCGGTACCGAGTACCCCCGTCCCGTGGGGCTCCACAATCCTCCTCACCTTCACACCTTCCCCCTCCCTCCTCCTCATCATCACTCCTTCCCCCTCCATCTTCCTCACCATCACAACTGTCTCGTCTGTCCTCACCATCATAACTGCCTCCTCTGTCCTCACCATCACATCTGCCTCCTCCATCCTCCTCACGATCATACCTGCCCCCTTCGTCCTCCTCCTCACCATCACACCTGCTTCTTCTGTCCTCCTCCTCCTTACTATCACCACGTTCTCCTCTGTCCTCACCATCACAACTGCCTACTCTATCCTCCTCACGATCATACCTGCCTCCTCCGTCCTCCTCCTCACTATCACACTTGCCTGCTTCGTGCTCCTCCTCACCATCACACCTGCCTACTCCATCCTCCACACCTTTACACCTGTCCCCTCCGTCGTCCTCCTCACCTTCACACCTGAACCCTCAGATGTCCTCCTCACCATCACACCTGCTTCCTCTGTCCTCCTCTTCACAATCACAACTATCTCCTCCGTCCTCACCATCACAACTGCCTCCTCTGTCCTCACCATCACACCTGCCCCCTCCGTCCTCCATTTCACCATCACACCTGCTTCCTCTGTCCTCCTCCTCACCATCACACCTGCCTCCTCCATACTCCTCATCATCACACCTGCCTCCTCCATTCTCCTCTTCACTATCACACTTGCCTCCTCCATCCTCCTCCTCCTAACCATCACACCTTCCCCCTCAATCCTCCTCCTCACCATTTCACCTGTCCCCTCCTCACCATCACACCTGCCCCCTCCATCCTCCTCACCATCACACCTGCCCCCTCTGTCCTCCTCCTCACCATCAAACCTGCCCCGTCTGTCCTCCTCTTTCTCACCATCACACCTGCCCCCTCCGTCCTCCTCCTTCTCACCATCACACCTGCCCCCTCCGTCCTCACTATCACACCTGCCCCTCCGTCCTCTTCCTGACCATGACACCTGCCTCCTCCGTACTCCTCACCATCACACCTGACACCTCCATCCTCCTCCTCCTCACCATCACACCTGCCCTCTCCAACCACCTCACTATCACACTTGCCTCCTCTGTGATCCTCCTCATCATCACACCTGCCTCCTCTGTCCTCCTCACCATCACACCTGAGCCCTCTGTCCTCACCATCACACATGCCTCCTCCACCCTCCTCCTCACTATCAGACTTGCCTCCTCCTTTCTGCTCACCATCACACCTGCCCCCTCCATCCTCCTCACCATCACACCTGCCCCATCTGTCCTCCTCCTCACCATCAAACCTGCCCCGTCAGTCCTCCTCTTTCTCACCATCACACCTGCCCCCTCCGTCCTCCTCCTTCTCACCATCACACCTGCCCCCTCCGTCCTCACTATCACACCTGCCCCCTTCTTCCTCTTCCTGACCATGACACCTGCCTCCTCCGTCCTCCTCACCATCACACCTGCCCCCTCCGTCCTCCTCACAGTCACACCTGCCCCCTCTGTCTTTCTCCTCCTCCTCACCATCACACCATCCCCTTCCGTCCTCCTCCTCACCATCACACCTGCTTCCTCTGTCATCCTCCTCCTCACCATCACAACTGTCTCCTCTGTTCTCACCATCACATCTGCCTCCTCCATCCTCCTCATGATCATACCTGCCCCCTCTGTCCTCCTCCTCATCATCACACCTGCTTCCTCTGTCCTCCTCCTCCTCCTCCTCATCATCACAACTGTCTCCTCTGTCCTCACCATCACAACTGTCTCCTCTGTCCTCACCATCACAACTGCCTCCTCTGTCCTCACCATCACACCTGCCTCCCCCATCTTCCTCACGATCATACCTGCCTCCTCCGTCCTCCTCACTATCACACTTGCCTCCTTCATGCTCCTCTCACCATCATACCTGCCTACTCCATCCTCCATACCATCACACCTGCCCCCTCGGTCATCCTCCTTACCATCACACCTGGCCTCTCAGATGTCCTCCTCACCATCACACCTGCCTACTCTGTCTTCCTCACCATCACACCTGCCCCATTCATCCTCGTCCATTCATTCGTCCTTAGTCTTTAGTCCTTAGTCTTTAGTCCTTACCCCTTAGTCTTTAGTCCCTAGTCCCTAGTCCTTAGTCCTTAGTCCTTAGTCTTTAGTCCTTAGTCTTAGTCCTTAGTCCTTAGTCTTTAGTCCTTAGTCCTTTAGTCCTTAGTCTTCTTAGTCTTAGTCCTTAGTCTTTAGTCCTTAGTCCTTTAGTCCTTAGTCTTAGTCCTTAGTCCTTAGTCTTTAGTCCTTAGTCCTTAGTCCTTAGTCCTTAGTCTTAGTCTTTAGTCTTTAGTCCTTTAGTCTTTAGTCCTTAGTCCTTAGTCTTTAGTCCTTAGTCCTTAGTCCTTTCTTTTATCCTTAGTCCTTTATCCTTAGTCTTAGTCCTTTAGTCCCTTAGTCCTTATTCTTAGTTTAGTCTTTAGTCTTTATCTTAGTCCCTTAGTCCTTATCTTTACTCCTTAGTCCTTAGTCTCTTAAGTCCTTAGTCCTTAGCCTTAGTCTTAGTCCTTAGTCTTTAGTCTTTAGTCTTTAGTCCTTGTCTTAGTCCTTAGTCTCTTGTCGTTGTTAGTTCTTAGTCTTAGTCCTTAGTCCTTTCTTATCCTCTTCCTTATCCTTAGTCTTTAGTCCTTAGTCCTTATCTTAGTCTTTATCCTTAGTCTTTCTTAGTCCTTAGTCCTTAGTCCTTAGTCCTTTCTTTAGTCCTTAGTCCTACCTAGTCTTAGTCTTTAGTCTTTACTTTAGTCTTTAGTCTTAGTCCTTAGTCTTAGTCCTTTAGTCCTTAGTCCTTAGTCCTTTAGTCTTAGTCCTTAGTCCTTTCCTTAGTCCTTAGTCCTTAGTCCTGTCCTTTCTTAGTCCTTTCCTTATCCCTTAGTCCTTAGTCTTAGTCTTTAGTCCTTTAGTCTTTAGTCCTTAGTCCTTAGTCCTTAGTCTAGTCCTTATCCTTAGTCCTTAGTCCTTAGTCCTTATCCTTGTCCTTAGTCTTAAGTCCTTTAGTCCTTAGTCTTAGTCCTTAGCTTTCTTAGTCTTAGTCCTTAGTCCTTATCTTAGTCCTTAGTCCTTAGTCTTAGTCCTTAGTCTCTTAGTCCTTAGTCCTTAGTCCTTAGTCCTTAGTCCTTATCTTCCTTAGTCCTTAGTCTTCCTTAGTCCTTAGTCCTTGTCTAGTCCTTAGTCCTTATCTTCTTACCTTAGTCCTTAGTCTTTCTTAGTCCTTATCCTTAGTCCTTAGTCCTTTAGTCCTTAGTCCTTATCCTTAGTCCTTAGTCTCCTTAGTCTTAGTCTTAGTCCTTACTAGTCCTTGTCTTAGTCTTAGTCCTTATCCTTGTCTTAGTCCCTTAGTCCTTAGTCCTTAGTCTTTATCCTTTCCTTCTCTTAGTCTTAGTCCTTTATCCTTAGTCCTTAGTCTTACCTTAGTCCTTCCTTTTAGTCTTATCCTTAGTCTCTTAGTCTTTCTTTACCTTTCCTTAGTCCTTATTAGTCTTCTTATCCTTGTCTTGTCTTAGTCCTTATTATTTTCTTATCCTTAGTCTTTAGTCTTAGTCCTTAGTCCTTAGTCTTAGTCTTAGTCCTTGTCTTTCCTTTCTTAGTCCTTTCCTTAGTCCTTATCCTTAGTCCTTAGTCCTTAGTCCTTGTCCTATCCTTATCTTTAGTCCTTCTTGTCCTTAGTCTTTAGTCTTAGTCCTTCTGCCTTAGTCCTTATCAGTCCTAGTCTTCTTAGTCCTTACTTCCTATCTTCCTTTCCTATCTTAGTTCTTAGTCTTACTTAGCCTTACTCTCTAGTCCTTATCCTTCCTTAGTCCTTTCTAGTCCTTATCTAGCCTTATCTTTTATCCTACCCCCCCCCCCCCCCCCCCCCCCCCCCCCCCCCCCCCCCCCCCCCCCCCCCCCCCCCCCCCCCCCCCCCCCCCCCCCCCCCCCCCCCCCCCCCCCCCCCCCCCCCCCCCCCCCCCCCCCCCCCCCCCCCCCCCCCCCCCCCCCCCCCCCCCCCCCCCCCCCCCCCCCCCCCCCCCCCCCCCCCCCCCCCCCCCCCCCCCCCCCCCCCCCCCCCCCCCCCCCCCCCCCCCCCCCCCCCCCCCCCCCCCCCCCCCCCCCCCCCCCCCCCCCCCCCCCCCCCCCCCCCCCCCCCCCCCCCCCCCCCCCCTTAGTCCTTAGTCCTTAGTCTTAGTCCTTAGTCCTTACGCCTTAGTCTTTAGTCCTTTAGTCCTTAGTCTTAGTCCTTAGTCCTTAGTCCTTAGTCCTTAGTCTTAGTCTTAGTCCTTAGTCCTTAGCCTTAGTCCTTAGTCTTTAGTCTTTAGTCCTTACCTTAGTCCTTAGTCTTAGTCTAGTCTTACCTGTCCTTAGTCCTAGTCCTTAGTCCTTAGTCCTTAGTCTCCTTTAGTCTTTAGTCCTTTAGTCCTTAGTCCTTAGTCCTTAGCTTAGTCTTTAGTCCTTTAGTCCTTAGTCCTTAGTCCTATTTAGTCCTTAGTCTTTTAGTCTTTAGTCTTAGTCCTTAGTCCTTAGTCTTAGTCTTAGTCCTTAGTCCTTATCTAGCCTTAGTCCTTAGTCCTTAGTCCTTAGTCCTTAGTCCTTAGTCTTAGTCTTAGTCTTAGTCCTTAGTCCTTAGTCCTTAGTCCTTAGTCTTTAGTCTTATCTTTAGTCCTTATCCTTAGTCTTAGTCTTCTTAGTCTTAGTCTTAGTCCTTAGTCTTAGTCTTAGTCTTATCTTAGTCTTAGTCCTTAGTCATTAGTCTTTAGTCTTAGTCTTAGTCTTCTAGTCCTTAGTCCTTAGCTTTAGTTTATCCTTAGTCTTAGTCCTTGTCTTAGTCCTTAGTCCTTAGTCTTAGTTTTTATCTTAGTCTTAGTCTTATTTGTCTTAGTCCTTAGTCCTTAGTCTTAGTCTTAGTCTTAGTCCTTAGTCCTTAGTCTTAGTCCTTAGTCCTTAGTCCTTAGTCTTAGTCTTAGTCCTTATCTTAGTCCTTAGTCTTAGTCTTAGTCTTATCCTTTCTTATCCTTAGTCTTAGTCTTAGTCTTAGTCCTTAGTTTAGTCTTATCCTTAGTCTTAGTCTTTTTCCTTAGTCCTTAGTCCTTAGTCTTTAGTTTTAGTCCTTAGTCTTAGTCCTTAGTCCTTAGTCTTTAGTCCTTAGTCTATCCTTATCTTAGTCTAGTCTTATCTTAGTCTTAGTCTTAGTCTTAGCTAGTCTTAGTCCTTACTATCTAGTCCTTAGTCCTTATCTTTCCTATCTTAGTCCTTAGTCCTTAGTCTTAGTCTTTAGTCTTAGTCCTTAGTCTTAGTCCTTAGTCTTAGTCTTTTCTTATCCTTAGTCTTTAGTCTAGTCTTATCCTTAGTCTTTAGTCTTAGTCTATCCTTGTCTTTAGTCTTTGTCCTTAGTCTTTATCCTCTAGTCCTTACTTAGTCCTTAGTCTAGTCTTTAGTCTTAGTCCTTCTTAGTCTTCTTGTCCTTAGTCTTGTCCTTAGTCTTTCTTAGTCTTCTTATCTAGTCTATCTTGTCTTAGTCTAGTCTTTATCTTACCTAGTCTTATCCTTTCTTAGTCTTATCTATCTTAGCTTAGTTTATCCTATCTTAGTTTTTCCTTACCTTATCTTAGCTTAGTTACTTAGTTTAGTCCTATCCTTACTTTAGTCTTATCTTTAGTCCTTTCTTTTTTTTTTTTTTTTTTTTTTTTTTTTTTTTTTTTTTTTTTTTTTTTTTTTTTTTTTTTTTTTTTTTTTTTTTTTGGGGGGGGGGGGGGGCCTTAGTCTTAGTCATCTTAGTCCTTAGTCCTTAGTCTTTAGTCCTAGTCTTAGTCCTTAGGGGGGGGGGGGGGGGGGGGGGTTTTTTTTTTTTTTTTTTTTTTTTTTTTTTTTTTTTTTTTTTTTTTTTTTTTTTTTTTTTTTTTTTTTTTTTAGTCTTTAGTCCTTTAGTCTGTCCTTAGTCCTTAGTCCTTAGTCCTTAGTCCTTAGTCCTTAGTCCTTAGTCCTTAGTCCTTAGTCCTTAGTCCTTAGTCCTTAGTCTTAGTCCCTTAGTCCTTAGTCCTTAGTCCTTAGTCCTTAGTCCTTAGTCTTTAGTCCTTAGTCTTTAGTCCTATTAGTCCTTAGTCCTTAGTCCTTCTTAGTCCTTAGTCCTTTAGTCCTTTAGTCCTTAGTCCTTAGTGTTTAGTCCTTAGTCTTAGTTCTTAGTCTTAGTCTTTAGTCTTAGGTCCTTAGTCTTAGTCTTAGTCCTTAGTCCTTACGTCTTTAGTCCTTAGTCCTTAGTCTTAGTCTTAGTCCTTAGTCCTTAGTCTCTTAGTCTTTAGTCTTTAGTCTTATCTTTAGTCCTTAGTCTCTTAGTCTTAGTCTTTAGTCCTATCCTAGTCTTAGTCTTAGTCCTTAGTCCTTAGTCCTTTAGTATTATCCTTAGTCTTAGTCTTAGTCCTATTAGTCTTAGTCCTTAGTTCTTTAGTCCTTAGTCTTTAGTCCTTAGTCTTAGTCTATCTTAGTCCTTAGTCCTTTAGTCTCTTAGTCCTTAGTCTTTAGTCCTTAGTCTTTAGTCTTAGTCCTTATCCTTAGTTTTAGTCCTTAGTCCTTAGTCTTTTAGTTCCTTATCTTAGTCTTATCTTAGTCCTTATCTATCTTAGTCTTAGTCCTTAGTCTATTAGTACTTTAGTCCTTAGTCCTTAGTTCTTAGTCCTTATCTTAGTCCTTAGTCCTTAGTCTTAGTCTTAGTCCTTAGTCTTAGTCTATCTTAGTCCTTATCTTAGTCCTTAGTCTTTAGTCTTAGTCTTAGTCTTAGTCTTAGTCCTTAGTCCTTAGTCCTTAGTCCTTAGTCTTGTCCTGTCTTTATTCTTGTCCTTATTGTCCTTAGTCCTTAGTCTTAGTCCTTAGTCTTGTCTTAGTCTTATCTCCTTAGCTTATCTTTCTTAGCTTATCCTTAGTCCTTAGTTTCTAGTCCTTAGTCCTTAGTCTTTAGTCCTTAGTCTTATCTTCTTTATCTTAGTCCTTAGTCTTAGTCCTTAGTCTATCTTTCTTAGTCCTTAGTCCTTGTCTTTAGTCCTTAGTCCTTAGTCTTAGTCTAGTCTTAGTTTAGTCTTTTTAGTCCTTAGTCTTTGTCTTAGTCTTAGTCTTAGTCTTAGCTTAGTCCTTAGTCTTCCTTAGTCCTTAGTCCTATCTTAGTTCTTAGTCCTTTCCTTATTCTTTAGTCTTTAGTCTTTTAGTCTTGTCTATTAGTCCTTAGTCCTTAGTCTTAGTCTTAGTCTTTCCTTAGTTTAGTCTTATCTTGTCCTGTCCTTGTCCTTCCTTAGTCTAGTCTTTAGTCCTTAGTCCTTAGTCTTAGTCCTTAGTCTTAGTCTTAGTCTTAGTCTTTAGTCCTTAGTCTTATTCCTTATCTTAGTCTTACCTTAGTCCTTAGTCCTTAGTCTTAGTCCTTATCTATCTTAGTCCTTAGTTCTTAGTCTTAGTCCTTAGTCTTTTAGTCCTTATCTTAGTCTTATCCTTGTCCTTAGTCTTTAGTCCTTTAGTCCTTAGTCTTATCTTAGCTTAGTCCTTAGTTTTAGTCTTTCTTAGTCTTATCCTTAGTCTTATCCTTAGTCTTAGTCTTATCCTTAGTCTTAGTCTTAGTCTTAGTCCTTAGTCCTTGTCCTTAGTCTTAGTCCTTGTCTTAGTCCTTAGTCTTTATCTTAGTCCTTAGTCCTTAGTCTTAGTCTTGTCCTTATCTTAGTCTTGTCTTAGTCTTAGTCTTAGTCATTAGTCTTTAGTCTTTAGTCCTTAGTCCTTAGTTTTAGTCCTTAGTCCTTAGTCTAGTCTTAGTCTTTATTGTCTTTTATTAGTCCTTAGTCCTTAGTCCTTAGTCCTTAGTCCTTAGTCCTTAGTCTTAGTCTTTAGTCCTTAGTCCTTAGTCCTTAGTCTTTAGTCTAGTCCTTAGTCCTTAGTCTTAGTCTTAGTCCTTAGTCCCTTTGTCCTTATCTTAGTCGCTTTAGTCCTTAGTCTTAGTCCTTAGTCTTTAGTCCTTAGTCTTAGTCCTTAGTCCTTAGTCCTTAGTCCTTAGTCTTAGTCTTATTTAGTCCTTAGTCCTTAGTCTTTAGTCCTTAGTCTTTAGTCCTTAGTCTTAGTCTTAGTCCTTAGTCTTAGTCCTTAGTCTTTAGTCTTTAGTTCTTTAGTCTTAGTCCTTTAGTCCTTAGTCCTTAGTCCTTAGTCCTTAGTCCTTAGTCTTTTCCTTATCCTTAGTCTTTGGGGCTTTTTTAGTCCTTTCCTTAGTTTTTCCTTATCCTTGTCTTTAGTCTTTTCCCTTTTTTGTCCTTAGTCTTTTTCTTTTGTCCCTTTTCCTAAAATTTGTTTTTTTAGTTTTAACCTTAGTTTTTCCTTTTGGGGGGTTTTAGGGGCCTTAGTCCTTAGTCCTTAGTCCCAGTCTTTATTTTTTTTTTTTTATCCCCTTTCCTCAGTCTTTAGTCCCTTAGTCCTTAGTCCCCAGTTTAGCCTTGAGTTTGTTTTGTCCTTGTCCTTTTGTTTACCTTGTCCTTAGTCCCTTTTCCTTAGTCTTATCCTTAGTCCTTATCCCTTTTCTTTAGTCCTTAGTCCCTTTGTTTTAGTATTTTGTCCTTTTCTTAGCCTAGTCTTTAGTCCTTACTTTTTTGGGGCTTAGTCCTTTGTCCTTATTCCCTTTTCCCCAGTCCTTAGTCTTTTTCTTAGTCCCTTATCCCCTTAGTCCTTATTTTTTTATCCTTATCTTTTTGTCCTTTCCCTTTGTCCTTTGTCTTTTAGTTTTTTGTCCAGTCCTTTTTCCTTTGTCCTTATCCTTAGTCCTTAGTCCTTTGTCCTTAGTCTTAAATTTTTCCCCCAGGTCCTT
>JARQOC010000004.1:473936976-474011728 GCA_033576535.1 Allobates femoralis
TCTCCTCGGTTACAACAGAATGAAGATCACTACGCGTCGTGTCCTCTAAATCGGTGTCCGCCTCCTCCTCTTCAGCCCACCCATGCTGTACCGACATAAACGTAGGGTTGGGAGTCCCATCAGGGTTCACATCAGTACCAGAGAAAAATAAATCTTCTTCATCATCACCCTCATCAACATCTTCCTGAACCAATGTAGCCTGCTGATATTGGCTAGGGTGGCTAGGATCAGCGATGTTCAATTCTGGCTCCATAGCCATCCGCTGTGCTCTCAAAGCATCTGTTTTGAGATTCAATAGGGATTCTTGGAGCAGGCAGAGCATGGGGATGGTGAGACTTATAATCGACTGATCCCCACTGACGAGTTTGGTACAGTATTCGAAGTTATCCAGCAACTCGCAAAGGTCAGCGATCCAGACCCACTCGAAAGTACCGATCTGTGTGGTATGACTTCCAGGTTGACGGGCATGTTGCAGCTGAAATTCCGCTATTGCCTTCTGCTGCTCATTAAACCTTGCCAGCATATGGAAGGTGGAGTTCCATCGCGTAGGCATGTCGCAAATTAGCCTGTGTTTCGGCAAGTTAAATTGGATTTGAAGGGCAGAAAGACTTGCAGCTGCTGTGGACGAATGTCTAAAGTGGGCGCAAATTCGCCTCACCTTATCCAGTAGCTCAGATAACTCTGGGTATATTTTGAGGAATTTCTGAACTACCAGGTTCAGGACATGAGCCATGCAAGGCACATGTACAAGTTTACCGTGCTTTATTGCCGCCACAAGGTTTGCACCATTATCGCTCACAACTAGACCTGGTTGTAGTTCCAGTGGGGCCAGCCACTCATCGGTCTGTTGCTTGAGACCTTTCCACAACTCTGTTGCAGTGTGACGTGTGTCACCTAGGCAGATAAGCTTCAGAAGAGCCTGTTGTCGCCTTGCAGAAGCAGTACTGCAAAGCTCCCAACTCGGACGTGATGGTGCTTGAGGCTCAGCAGTGGACAAGGAAGTGGCAGAAGCAGATTGGGCACTGGACATATATGAGGAGGCAGACACCCGGAATGATGTTGGGCCCGCTATTCGTGGAGTTGGAAGTATGTCAGATGGTACAGTTTTAGAAGTTGGGACACTCTCCACCAGGTTGATCCAGTGAGCCGTTAGTGAAATGTATCTGCCCTGTCCACAACTACTTGTCCATGTGTCCGTAGTTAGGTGGACTTTGGCGGTGACAGCATTTGTTAAAGCACGTTTTAAGTTGTTAACCACGTGCTGGTGTAAGGCGGGAACGGCACTACGTGAGAAAAAGTACCGGCTGGGTACAGAGTATCGTGGTGCTGCCTCAGCCATCAACTCCCGAAAAGACTCTGTACCCACAAGCCTAAACGGCAGCATTTCCACAGCTAACAACTTGGCTATTTTCGCTGTCACTTTTTGGGAATATGGGTGTGTCGGTTGGAACTTCCGCTGTCTTTCATACAGCTGTGGCACAGACAACTGCACGTTTGGACCAGACTGACAAGAGGATTGACTACTGTCATGTCTGTCTTGTAAAGCACCTTGGGAGGAGTACGCTTGAGCAGGAGCTGAAGCCTGAACACTTGCTGGTGAAGGATGTATCTGAGGTGGCCTGGAAGTGTTTGGATCAGAAGGCACTGATTTTGAACCCTGATAGGGTGCCCACTGAATTGGGTGCTTAAGAGACATATGCTTGCGCATACTGCTGGTGCTCTGGTTTCCTTTTACCGTGCCTCTGCTAAGCCTTGCCTGGCACATCTTACAGATAACCATATTTGGTAATGTTGGGCTATCCTTAAAAAATTTCCACACACTGGCTGTTCGTCCTTTATTTTTAATTGGAGGAAGAGGAGGATGACTCTGTTCAACACCAACTGTGGACACATTTTGGGCAACTGTGTTTGCAGTTTGTGCAACAGTTGGCACAGTTTGTGCCACAGTTGACGCTATTTGGGCAACTGTTCTCACAGTTTGTGTTCTGGAGACAGTACGCCTTTGTGATTTTGCCAGTGGTACATAGCCACTTTCGTCCTCCTGGCTGCTCTCTTGGCTATGCAATTCAGCAATCCAGGTAGGATCTGTGGTGTCATCATCCACCCCTTCCAGTTCAAAGGATTCTGGATAAACTGACTGAGCAGGCTGGCCAGATGAGATGTGTGTCTCATCATCCTCATCATCATCCACCTCCTGAGATACTGTTTGCATTTCGTGAAAGTGTCTTTCCTCAGGACGCGCTACTTCCAAACTTTGGCCATGAGTAGACATTTCGTCTACTTCAAGTATCTCGTCAGGCAGTGACAAAGAAACCCCTTGATAAGAACCGAATAAGTCATCCGAGTGACCAAGGTCCATATCCAAATTTTCCTCTGGCTGCCGATGGGTTGAGGCAATATGACGACTTTGAGGATTGGATGGCGCTGCATTGTCTGTAGCGACACTGGAATGTCTTGCCACGGATGATTGCGTACTGCAAGAACCAGTGGTCGAGGGCGTCTGAGCCATCCAAGATGTTATCTTGTCATGCTCATCCGGCCTCAACACACGTTTTCTTTGAGTACTGGGATTTCTAGGTAGAAAAAAGGACGTTCTATCAATCCTAGGCTGTGTACTTGTACCAGTGCCTTCTTGGGCAAGACTGCTGCGGCCACGAGCTCGTCCCTGTCCCTTTGCAACATCCTTTTTGGTAATTGTTTTTTTTTGAGACATTGTAGATGAATGCACAGTCACCAAGTTGGAGTTAGGTGTTGCTGTATGCGTCACTTGCTGGCGGGGTAAGTGTGCGCTGTCACACTTGGCAGTGAAGCCGCACACTACACTCCCTAAAAAAATTAGTTTCAAGTGCGCACAGCCACCGAGATGTGGTTAGGTTAGCTGAATGCGTCACTTGCTGGCGGGGTAAGTGTGCGCTCTCACACTTGGCAGTGAAGCCGCACACTACACTCCCTAAAAAAATTGGTTTCAAGTGCGCACAGCCACCGAGATGTGGTTAGGTTAGCTGAATGCGTCACTTGCTGGCGGGGTAAGTGTGCGCTGTCACACTTGGCAGTGAAGCCGCACACTACACTCCCTAAAAAAATTGGTTTGAAGTGCGCACAGCCACCGAGATGTGGTTAGGTTAGCTGAATGCGTCACTTGCTGGCGGGGTAAGTGTGCGCTGTCACACTTGGCAGTGAAGCCGCACACTACACTCCCTAAAAAAATTAGTTTCAAGTGCGCACAGCCACCGAGATGTGGTTAGGTTAGCTGAATGCGTCACTTGCTGGCGGGGTAAGTGTGCGCTCTCACACTTGGCAGTGAAACCGCACACTACACTCCCTAAAAAAATTGGTTTGAAGTGCGCACAGCCACCGAGATGTGGTTAGGTTAGCTGAATGCGTCACTTGCTGGCTGGGTAAGTGTGCGCTGTCACACTTGGCAGTGAAGCCGCACACTACACTCCCTAAAAAAATTGGTTTGAAGTGCGCACAGCCACCGAGATGTGGTTAGGTTAGCTGAATGCGTCACTTGCTGGCGGGGTAAGTGTGCGCTGTCACACTTGGCAGTGAAGCCGCACACTACACTCCCTAAAAAAATTGGTTTCAAGTGCGCACAGACACCGAGATGTGGTTAGGTTAGCTGAATGCGTCACTTGCTGGCGGGGTAAGTGTGCGCTCTCACACTTGGCAGTGAAACCGCACACTACACTCCCTAAAAAAATTGGTTTCAAGTGCGCACAGCCACCGAGATGTGGTTAGGTTAGCTGAATGCGTCACTTGCTGGCGGGGTAAGTGTGCGCTCTCACACTTGGCAGTGAAACCGCACACTACACTCCCTAAAAAAAATTGGTTTCAAGTGCGCACAGCCACCGAGATGTGGTTAGGTTAGCTGAATGCGTCACTTGCTGGCGGGGTAAGTGTGCGCTCTCACACTTGGCAGTGAAGCCGCACACTACACTCCCTAAAAAAATTAGTTTCAAGTGCGCCACAGCCACCGAGATGTGGTTAGGTTAGCTGAATGCGTCACTTGCTGGCGGGGTAAGTGTGCGCTCTCACACTTGGCAGTGAAACCGCACACTACACTCCCTAAAAAAATTGGTTTCAAGTGCGCACAGCCACCGAGATGTGGTTAGGTTAGCTGAATGCGTCACTTGCTGGCGGGGTAAGTGTGCGCTCTCACACTTGGCAGTGAAACCGCACACTACACTCCCTAAAAAAATTGGTTTCAAGTGCGCACAGCCACCGAGATGTGGTTAGGTTAGCTGAATGCGTCACTTGCTGGCGGGGTAAGTGTGCGCTCTCACACTTGGCAGTGAAGCCGCACACTACACTCCCTAAAAAAATTAGTTTCAAGTGCGCACAGCCACCGAGATGTGGTTAGGTTAGCTGAATGCGTCACTTGCTGGCGGGGTAAGTGTGCGCTCTCACACTTGGCAGTGAAACCGCACACTACACTCCCTAAAAAAATTGGTTTCAAGTGCGCACAGCCACCGAGATGTGGTTAGGTTAGCTGAATGCGTCACTTGCTGGCGGGGTAAGTGTGCGCTCTCACACTTGGCAGTGAAGCCGCACACTACACTCCCTAAAAAAATTAGTTTCAAGTGCGCACAGCCACCGAGATGTGGTTAGGTTAGCTGAATGCGTCACTTGCTGGCGGGGTAAGTGTGCGCTCTCACACTTGGCAGTGAAACCGCACACTACACTCCCTAAAAAAATTGGTTTCAAGTGCGCACAGCCACCGAGATGTGGTTAGGTTAGCTGAATGCGTCACTTGCTGGCGGGGTAAGTGTGCGCTGTCACACTTGGCAGTGAAGCCGCACACTACACTCCCTAAAAAAATTAGTTTCAAGTGCGCACAGCCACCGAGATGTGGTTAGGTTAGCTGAATGCGTCACTTGCTGGCGGGGTAAGTGTGCGCTGTCACACTTGGCAGTGAAGCCGCACACTACACTCCCTAAAAAAATTAGTTTCAAGTGCGCACAGCCACCGAGATGTGGTTAGGTTAGCTGAATGCGTCACTTGCTGGCGGGGTAAGTGTGCGCTCTCACACTTGGCAGTGAAACCGCACACTACACTCCCTAAAAAAATTGTTTTGAAGTGCGCACAGCCACCGAGATGTGGTTAGGTTAGCTGAATGCGTCACTTGCTGGCGGGGTAAGTGTGCGCTCTCACACTTGGCAGTGAAACCGCACACTACACTCCCTAAAAAAATTGGTTTGAAGTGCGCACAGCCACCGAGATGTGGTTAGGTTAGCTGAATGCGTCACTTGCTGGCGGGGTAAGTGTGCGCTCTCACACTTGGCAGTGAAACCGCACACTACACTCCCTAAAAAAATTGGTTTGAAGTGCGCACAGCCACCGAGATGTGGTTAGGTTAGCTGAATGCGTCACTTGCTGGCGGGGTAAGTGTGCGCACTCACACTTGGCAGTGAAGCCGCACACTACACTCCCTAAGGTGGAGTACGTGCTAGCAGCAACGCACTGGTCTGCCACAGAAAAAATAACGCTCTATGGCTTATTAGGAACAAAAATCGATCTGGTGCAAAAACAAAAATGAAACAGCACCTCAGCTAAGCCTCTGACTGCAGCTGTTAGCAAAGCTGAGTGAGTAAGCTAAGCTATGAGGTCCGTCCTGTGTGCACTCTAAGGCTTCTCCTTCCTTCCCTCCCTGCCTGCCTGCCTACACAGCACTACTCCGTCCTCCTCCTAGCTCTCAGAAGAGCTTTTAGGGTTAATAAAAGGAATCTTCCCTACACTGACAATCCCTGATCTGCTCCAGCATATATCTCTCTCTCCCTATACTAGGTCAGATCGTCTCAGGAATGTGCCCAAAATGGCGGGGACAAGCCTTATATACTGCCTTGCCTGTCATAGATGACATAGGCATGACGCTGGACAGCAGCGAATCATAGTCCTGACACAACCAACTTTGCTATGCCATTACTGACTATGATTGGCTATCTTCACAAGTTTTCTGACCTAACACGCACGCTGTGCTGACTCGGAACATAACAGATTCTGTATTCCACAGTCCGAATCCCGAATACAGTATACAGGACTCGGATTCGTAGACTCGTAGGACTCGGAATCGTAGACTCGCTCAGACTCGCTGCTGACAGCGGGTATCTGTGACGAGTCAAGCTTATTGCCATTGAATTCCATTGGACTCGTCACTGTGCGAGTCCAAGCTGGGAGATTCGCCGAGTAACGAGTCCTGCGAGTACCTTCAGAATCGCCGAGTCCCGAGTCCTAGCGAGTAGACTCGCCCATCCCTAGTATACACACACCGGGCTTTCTATCTGACTTTATTAAGTTGGAGAGGGGGACGAGACAAGGGTGCCCTTTGTCCCCGCTCTTGTTCAATTTGGCGATTGAACCTCTCTCGAGATACCTCAATAGTCCTGGCAGTTTTACAGGAATACAGGTGGGAAAGTCGACCCTACAGGTGAACTTGTTCGCAGACGATATCATTCTCTATATGGATGATCCTGCGGGGGACCTTGGGGGGGTTCTGGAGAGGTTTGAGGAATTTAAGGAAATTTCGGGGTTCCGTCTAAATTTAACAAAATGCGAGATCATGCCCCTCAATGAAAGGGGCAGAAGGGTCTTACGGGACGAGTGGGGGCAAGGTACATACCAGGGGATCACAGTGGCTACAAAAGAGATCAAATACTTAGGTATCACCTTGGGGAGCGACGCCAGAGACATCTATCGCCTAAATTTTCAACCTATTATACTGAAAATTGAACGGGAACTAGAACGTTGGAAATCTCTCCCGCTGTCTCTAATGGGCAGAATACATCTTGTTAAAATGGTGAGTTTTCAACGCCTGCTCTACCCTCTACAGACAATACCTCTCCTACTTTGCCATGTTGATGTCAACAGGCTGAACAGGGCATTCTCTGGTTTCCTCTGGAGAGTGAGAAGAAGCAGGATTAAATTACGCACCCTAATGTTTTCCAAAGAGGAGGGGGGAATGTCCTTCCCCAATGTGCGGGGATACAACCTGGTTTGTGTCTTTAGACATGCAATAGATTGGCTAAGAGGCACAAGTAAGCATTCGGACTACGAACTCGAGTCGCAGTGGTGTGCACCATGGGATTTAGGCGCGATTCTCCATGCCCCGAATAATGTGCTTGACCCACACATCAAACATTCTATTATATTCCGAGATACGAGGGCAGCGTGGAAGGCTATCAGATGCAAGATGGGACTAGCTTGGAGAGTCACGAAATATGCTCCGCTGTGGGGCAATCCAGATTTCCCCCAAGGACATGACAATGCATTGTTTTCATTATGGCGAGACAGAGGGATCAAGAATATGGGAGACCTAATTTGGACACCTGATAGTAGATGGATGACGGCAAAAGAAATGGACACGCGATGGCGTTTGGGTCCCTCTTTTGTTCTGCAATATGCTCAAATCAAGGGACATTTGTTTTCGAGGCTACGGGACTTAACATTGGAATGTCGTGTATCGGCATTAGATACTCTATTGTCTCAAGAGGCTCCTGTGGCCAATATTTCTTTTATATACCTTAGCCTCCGAAACAATCTGATTCCCTCTGGCCCACGAAACCTTTTTAAAGGGTGGGAGACAAGACTGGGTGAAGAGGGGGTGGAGGAGATGATTCTCGCGGGATGGAAGGAGATACGAAGGCATGTGATAGACGAAAGGTGGCGAGATACACACTACCGTTTGATCCACAGAGCTATATTGGGCTTTAATATCCCTCCATCAATAAATAATCCGGACAGAAAACAATCGTGTCCGAAATGCACATCACCTAGACCTGACCTCTTTCACGGAATGTGGGAATGTGAAGTGATCAGGGGGAAGTGGTCTTTAGTTCAAGGATGGGTTGGGAACGTTCTGGGCCTAAGAGTGCCTTTGGATAGAAAAGCATGGGTGTTCCATGATTTCGCGGAATACGGCATCCCTGCCAAATGGAGAGCGTTCCTGCACATAATCATGCTTGCATTCAAACGCCTCATTCTACGAAACTGGTTGGATTCAGGCCCGCCTACACTCGAGGCTTTACGAATAGAATTGGAATATGTCATGAGGCTGGAGAGATTAGAGGCTCTGACAGATAAAGAGAATAAGACGAAATTTTTTTTCGCTACCTGGCGATACTTCATAGAATATCAATTATCTAAGACAGAGTTAGAAGAATTTATGCCACCATTCCAAAATACTCAATGGTACTGTTTAGAGGAGCTGGGGGGCACATTAGGAAAGCTTAGATTAGACGTCTAATAAATTGATGATAATTATTATACCACAATCAAGTGCTTAAATAAGACGACGAGGGGCAATGGGGGGAGGAGGGAGGGGATTGTTACAGTTGATTTTTGTTATTGACGAAGTCTGAACTCATTTGTTAAACTCTTTGTGACAACTGATGACTTTTCAATGTTTGTTCTGACTTTATTTTATTGGATAAAACAAAATTTTAATAAACATAATTTTCAAAAAAAAAAAAAAACAGTGACTATATAGGCAGTGCAAGCTGCTTACCTAACCACTCTTTGGAGCAGTTAACAGCATGTTCCGTGGTTACGTGGTGAGGCAAACAAGGATAACGCTGGTAACATTGCTCCCAGATATGTTGTAGGTGGGTCCCTGGTGGGTGAGGAGATAGCTGGGTTTGCCATCTGACGCCCAAACAAGTAGCAACGCAGCAGACATCCCGGCAGGTTCTTGCCGTTGTTGGGATTGCTGGAGCATCGTTCTGTGTGAGAGGATCTTTAAGGTACCTTTACATGCCACTACCCCAGGTGACATTTGTGGGCGCCTTATGTGGCCCTGCAATCCTCCCCGTCAAATTGCCTAACAGGTGCGGCATCTAATTGTGTAATTTTGGGTAAAAAGGTCGCCACCAGAGGTTTGCAGGATTTCAGCGCAGGGCTCTCAAACGACACACATACACTGAGGAGTGTACAACATTTACAGGGCCCTGACGTTGGCCTAGCATTGTTAGCCATGCAGCTACTGTGGCCTACACATGGTCACGTCTGACCATTTTCACACATCAGCATTCTGCAAGCAGGGCATGCTGTAGCCCATGCAGTGCCACTTGCATAGCTGTGCATGGTGCAACCAGCACATGCTGGTGTCCATGCATGGCCAGTTGCATAACTGTGCATGCTGCAAGCAGGGCATGCTGGTGTCCAGGCCCGACGTCAGCACCCGGCGCACCCGGGCAAGTGCCGGGGCCCGAATGCTTGGAGGGGGCCCACCAGGCCCCTGAGGGCTAGCGTCACACTTGTGTTGTGACCCTAGCCTGAAGCAAGTATTGTCTGCTGCAGCGCAGAGCGTTTAATGCTATGCGCTACCAGCAACGAGCCCATAGAAACCCGATGTTTACATTGCCAACCAGTGGTTGGCAAGGTAAACATCAGGTTTCTATGGGCTCCAGCGCATAGCATTAAACACTATGCGCTGCAGCCGAACATACTTGTGTCAGGCTAGGGTCACAACACAAGTGTGACCCTAGCCCTCAGGGGCCCCTGAGCATTGCCCCCACAGGCAGGGCCATATCCAGGGGGCAGCTGGGGGCTCAATTGTATGGAGGTCATGTGCAGCCTCCTGCAGCTTCGGAGGTCTCCCTCTGTGGGAGCCGACAGAGCTGCACATTCTGTGCTGAGTGCTGACAGGACCTGTGATGATGTCACATGGAGGGGAGGAGTCAGGGCTCACATGATCAGCTCCTCTGTGTATGCAGGATTCTGCTGTGCTGGCCACCATGTCCATGATGCTCAATTAGGTGAAGTTTATGTGTGGGATCAGGAGGGATTTACAGTGTGAATGTAGCAGAGGTGAGTGTGTACTAGGTGTATGGAGCGGAGCCGTGTGTGTACGAGTTGTGTACGGAGCAGAGCCGAGTGTGTACGAGGTGTACGGAGCAGAGTCGAGTGTGTACGAGGTGTACGGAGTGAAGCCGAGTGTGTACGAGGTGTAGGGAACGGAGCCGAGTGTGTACAAGGTGTACGGAGCAGAGCAGAGTGTGTACGAGGTGTATGGAGCAGAGCTGAGTGTGTACGAGGTGTACGGAGTGAAGCCGAGTGTGTACGAGGTGTACGGAGCAGAGCAGAGTGTGTACGAGGTGTACGGAGCAGAGCCGAGTGTGTACGAGGTGTACGGAGCGGAGCCGAGTGTGTACGAGGTGTACGGAGCAGAGCCGAGTGTGTACGAGGTGTACGGAGCAGAGCCGAGTGTGTACGAGGTGTACGGAGCAGAGCCGAGTGTGTACGAGGTGTACGGAGCAGAGCCGAGTGTGTACGAGGTGTACGGAGCAGAGCCGAGTCTGTACGAGGTGTACAGAGTGGAGTCGAGTGTGTACGAGGTGTACGGAGCAGAGCCGAGTGTGTACGAGGTGTACGGAGTGCTGCCGAGTGTGTACGAGGTGTACGGAGCAGATCCGAGTGTGTACGAGGTGTACGGAGCAGAGCCGAGTGTGTACGAGGTGTACGGAGCAGAGCCGAGTGTGTACGAGGTGTACGGAGCGGAGCCAGGTGTGTACTAGGTGTACGGAGCAGAGCCGAGTGTGTACAAGGTGTATGGAGCAGAGCAGAGTGTGTACGAGGTGTATGGAGCAGAGCAGAGTGTGTACGAGGTGTATGGAGCAGAGCCGAGTGTGTACCAGGTGTATAGAGCAGAACTGAATGCTTACAAGGTGTCCGGAGCGGACCTGCATGTGTACGAGGGGTACGGAACGGAGCTGTATCTGTATGAGGTGTGTGGAGCGTAGCTGCGTGCGTACGAGGTGTATGGAGCGGAGCCGCGTATGTACAAGGTGTACGAAGTGGAGCCGAGTGTGTACAAGGTGTACGGAGCGGAGCTGAGTGTGTATGAGGTGTACGGAGCGGAGCCGAGTGTGTACGAGGTGTATGGAGCGGAGCCAAGTGTGTACGAGGTGTATGGAGCGGAGCCCAGTGTGTATGAGGTATGTGTACCAGTGGTAGCCCCCCGCGGATTCCCAGCCACCTTTGCCAGCAGCATTCTTTTCCAGAGTCTCTTCTGCCGCTGTCTGCATTCTGCAGCTCAGCATGGAGGGGCACGATGTTGTCATCACTGTGCTGATATGTGCAGAGCGACCGGAGGAGACTAGAGCAGCGAGAAGAAAGGTGAGGAGAAAGAGAGATCCGGACGGCCAGACACTCCGCTTGGCTGCGGTGCCACCCATATTGCATTGCGGCTCCATTGAGCTGCTTGCATTATTTGTGCGCTTCAGGATGCTTGTGTATATACCAAGCATCCTCAGACGCACAAAAATGCAACATGTTGCGTTTGCAGGGGACTTTTAAAAAGCGCAAGGGAACGCAAACTCATTTTAGCCCGATCCTAACATCGTGTAATATACTCACTGTCAGGAACAGCTCTTGCTGGTTTCGGCAGTCACTGTTCCTGTAAGGCTGATTTCACATAGGCGTTTTTTGAAAAATGCGGCAGTTGCGTTAAAAAAACCCGCATCTGCTGCATTTTCCGCCTAGCGGCTGCACTTGCTGCGCATTTGCGGCAAGCCTCATGCATTGTCTATGGGGCATGCGGTAAGTGTGCGTCAATATATATATATATTATAGTCCGCGATATGTACTAAAGGGGGCCCACTGAGACTTTTTCGCCCGGGGCCCACAGAAATCTGGAGCCGGCCCTGCTGGTGTCCATGCATGGGCACTTGCATACATGTGCATACTGCAACGTGCACATGTTCATGGCCATGCAGAGTGCATGTAAATGTTGCAGCAATGATGCAATGGACACCACTAATTGATGGCCACATATTTTGCTTGCCCATTTGCCAATGTGGACTCACACAAATGCAATGATAGTGCTCAGCTGCACACACTCCCTTCCACAATGTTCAGCATGGCACTGAGGAGTTGCAGCCAAATGGTTGCGTGAGCCAGGGTGGGAGATGCTGGCATATATGATGCGCGAAGCCGCAGTGTGTAATTTAGTATCCGGGACACGGAGTGCAAGTTTGGAAGTGTCCAGGACAATCCGGTGCCATAGGCAACCATGTTAACCAGTCCCGGATTGTCCCGGACAGGGGCAATCCAGCGCTATCCGGCAAACACAACACAGGACGCCAATACACCATGCGGTTGAATCCGTAGCGAGAGGTTTTCCGAGAACAAATAATGCATTCCAGGTGTGCGCCATGGCCAGATCCGATAACCGTACACGGCTCCAAATACATTTGCGTTTTTCGTTTTAAAACCGGATACGGAATAGGAAACTGAGCGAAAACCATTGCATGCATGATTTTTAACGCAGCAAGGGAAAATGGAATGCGGTAACCGGATATCAAGTTGTACGAGCCTGCTATAGAATGGTGTCCTATGGGCTGCGGATCCGGATCCGGCTTTGAGAATTTTGATACATCAAAACCGGATCAGGTTCTGCAATCCTGAACGCAGATGTGACCCTAGCCTAACACAAAACATGGGAAATAGGAACACAGTAGCACTATAAGGGAAATCACAGAAAAGATAAAGTATAGTATAAGAACAATCACTAGCATTAAGACACAGGAGAAGTAGGAAATGAATACAGATATCCCTCATGATAAGAAGTAATTATTTGAATTATTATAGAATTTAAAGGTATGAGGATCCATAAATAAAAGTTAGGAAGAATAACTGAGATATATACAGTTAGGGCCAGAAATATTTGGACAGTGACACAATTTTCGCGAGTTGGGCTCTGCATGCCACCACATTGGATTTGAAATGAAACCTCTACAACAGAATTCAAGTGCAGATTGTAACGTTTAATTTGAAGGGTTGAACAAAAATATCTGATAGAAAATGTAGGAATTGTACACATTTCTTTACGAACACTCCACATTTTAGGAGGTCAAAAGTAATTGGACAAATAAACATAACCCAAACAAAATATTTTTATTTTCAATATTTTGTTGCGAATCCTTTGGAGGCAATCACTGCCTTAAGTTTGGAACCCATGGACATGACCAAACGCTGGGTTTCCTCCTTCTTAATGCTTTGCCAGGCCTTTACAGCCGCAGCCTTCAGGTCTTGCTTGTTTGTGGGTCTTTCCGTCTTAAGTCTGGATTTCAGCAAGTGAAATGCATGCTCAATTGGGTTAAGATCTGGTGATTGACTTGGCCATTGCAGAATGTTCCACTTTTTTGCACTCATGAACTCCTGGGTAGCTTTGGCTGTATGCTTGGGGTCATTGTCCATCTGTACTATGAAGCGCCGTCCAATCAACTTTGCAGCATTTGGCTGAATCTGGGCTGAAAGTATATCCCGGTACACTTCATAATTCATCCGGCTACTCTTGTCTGCTGTTATGTCATCAATAAACACAAGTGACCCAGTGCCATTGAAAGCCATGCATGCCCATGCCATCACGTTGCCTCCACCATGTTTTACAGAGGATGTGGTGTGCCTTGGATCATGTGCCGTTCCCTTTCTTCTCCAAACTTTTTTCTTCCCATCATTCTGGTACAGGTTGATCTTTGTCTCATCTGTCCATAGAATACTTTTCCAGAACTGAGCTGGCTTCTTGAGGTGTTTTTCAGCAAATTCAACTCTGGCCTGTCTATTTTTGGAATTCATGAATGGTTTGCATCTAGATGTGAACCCTTTGTATTTACTGTCATGGAGTCTTCTCTTTACTGTTGACTTAGAGACAGATACACCTACTTCACTGAGAGTGTTCTGGACTTCAGTTGATGTTGTGAACGGGTTCTTCTTCACCAAATAAAGTATGCGGCGATCATCCACCACTGTTGTCATCCGTGGACGCCCAGGCCTTTTAGAGTTCCCAAGCTCACCAGTCAATTCCTTTTTTCTCAGAATGTACCCAACTGTTGATTTTGCTACTCCAAGCATGTCTGCTATCTCTCTGATGGATTTTTTCTTTTTTTTCAGCCTCAGGATGTTCTGCTTCACCTCAATTGAGAGTTCCTTTGACCGCATGTTGTCTGGTCACAGCAACAGCTTCCAAATGCAAAACCACACACCTGGAATCCACCCCTGACCTTTTAACTACTTCATTGATTACAGGTTAACGAGGGAGACGCCTTCAGAGTTAATTGCAGCCCTTAGAGTCTATTGTCCAATTACTTTTGGTCCCTTGAAAAAGAGGAGGCTATGCATTACAGAGCTATGATTCCTAAACCCTTTCTCCGATTTGGATGTGGAAACTCTCATATTACAGCTGGGAGTGTGCACTTTCAGCCCATATTATATATATAATTGTATTTCTGAACATGTTTTTGTAAATAGCTAAAATAACAAAACTTGTGTCACTGTCCAAATATTTCTGGCCCTAACTGTATATATATATATATATATATATATATATATATATATATATATATATACACATCCCTGCAGAGGAGACAGAAGGAATAGAAAACCCTGCCAGGGGGAAGAGGATTAACACCAAAGAAAGGTCTCCACCAGCCTGATACAGGGGTACCACCACATGTATAATTAAGAGAGGTGAAAGAATGATGAGGTACTAGCATCCACTAATACATAGCTAATGTATAAATATCCCTAATGGTACATTTACACGCCGCAACAGGATGGTGGCAACAACCGGGTGCTTCACGTGCACGAGCACGCACAAACGGTTGCAAACGGTAATCGCACCACCTTTACACGCCGCAACAAGGTGCGCTACGGTAGGTTACATCTATCTCTGGATACACCGCCATGTGCCACAAGTTACCTTCTGTAGCTTACCTTACCACATTTACACGCCGCAATAACAAGGTAATAAGGGCGGAACAAAGGCAGCAGGGACAACACATAGGCGTGCCACAATTGTGGATTACGAGAATTCCGTACGCTGATAGGACAAAGCAATAACATCATGATTGGCCGGCCAGCACAGGAGGCAGACTAATACATGACGCTCGAGCAATTGTGTAGTGTGAGTGGTCAGCTCCTTAAATATGCCACCCTATGCAGCGACTACCAATCGTAACGCAAGAGCTTCCTCCAATGATCGCTGAAGGGGGGTGGTTTCCCGGAGGCTGTGTCACGCCCCGGGGAGTTATCTAGGTGACGAATGAACCTTACCCTACCATATTTACACGCCGATACAACCCACAACTGTGGCACCCCATGGGTTAATGTGCCACAATAACATCACATGGGTTCTCTCCCCCACTACAAACTGACAAACACTAGCACCTCTGGGCCAATAGGGGAAGCACCACCTGCTTCCTTATATACACTTGCTCATGAGGGAGAGCTCAGTTCAGCTCGGAGCAGGGCTGTGAAGAGGACACTTAGAGCAGAGTTAGCTCAGTGTAGACCTAGTAAGGGTCAGAGGAACAGGAGAACTACAGACAGAGAAACACGTCTGGGAGCTGGAGTGACACCTTCACTTGCCCCAGAAGAACGCACAGAACGGACACCGGATTTGATACTGTGTCTGGCACCCACAGCACAGTGAATCCAGGAACAGTGGGATCTCTAGATGCCCCCTAGTACCAGAGCAAAGCAACACGGAGGGGTCAGCACAGCACAGAGGACTCAAGTTGCCTAGCCAAGTGGTACCAGCAGAATACAGAGAGAGAGACGTGAAGAATCCCAGCAGCTCAGCTAATAGCAGCAGCCAGGACACACACACAGTGCAGCATAAGGACGCTGACGACCCCGGACAGGGTGGGAAGAGAGCTCGGCACCATTACAGACTCCGTGGACTATAATCTGCAGTAAAGCTTTGGAAAACAGCAAAACTGTGAGTCTGTGTATTGATTGCGACCTTTGCTCCAGATTCAGCACAGAGAGCTCCCCCCTGCTACAAGCCTGTCAGCTCTGCAGCCTCAGGAGAGAAGGAAAAGTGCACCAGTGTCGACCAAACGTGAGTGTGTGTCCTTTAACCCCGTCTCCACCATCTATAACCCCAATAGACTTTAACCCTTACTGCCCCGGGGGATACAGTTCTCCCCACTGGAACTACACCATCTCCGCTGCCATTCCATCACCCCCGGAGGTTCTGCAGCAGTTGCGTCCCCATCGCTGGCCGCATCAAGTGGGTGGCGTCACGAGTGACAAATCCCCTTGTAAATAATTCCCCATCTTATTGTGCGGGCCCAGGGACACGGTCCAGATCGAGCCACCCGTGACTTCCCCAGTACCGTCCGGTCCGGTACCAAGTACCCCCGTCCCATGGGGCTCCACAACCTGGTGTCACGAACAGGATCTACCCGGTCCAAAAGAATTGGACCCTGTGCGCCATCTGAACTGTATATTTGAGAATCCGCCATTTTGGAGCGCACGGCGTGCGGGAAAGAAAGGTGGCGGTACCCTGCATTGGCGCGAACCCAGCCTCCTCCCTTGGTGCTGACGACATCCGGCGGTGAAGGAGATCCCTCCCTGCTGCACCCCGGAACCTCCCATAGACATCCGGACGGAAGTGGAAGACGGAGGGCGCATATTAACTAAGGGGGCCCAAGATGTCGCAGGCCGATGCACAAGACGGCGGCGGAGTAGCCGATGGAGCTGCATCGCCGGGTCAGCCAGTAGCGTCCGGCGGTGCAGCGGCGCAAGGAACAGCATCCATAATGCCATTCCTGATGCCGTATACTCTAGGGGCAATGTGGCTGCCCCAATACTCCGGTGAGCCTAATACTTTAACTTACTTTATGCAAAAGATTAAAGAGTATTATGTGATGTATCCCCTCACTGAAGCCCAGCGTGTAGGAATGATAATGGGAGAGTTAACGGGCAATGCACGGCGTGAGGTTGCGTCCTGGCTGGACACAGATAAGGACACTGTAGAATATCTAGCAGCCAGACTGAAAGCAACTTTTGAATCTGCTGTTGATACCCGGGCTAAGATGAGGTTCTTTGCATGCCACCAGAAACCTAAACAGAGTGCCAGAGACTTTGCCTTGAACCTGCAGGAAGCACTCAAAGCCCTTAAGCTGGCAGAACCTGCTTTAGCCCCGGGAGCTGATAAAATGCTATTTGACCAATTCATAGAGGGCCTCCATTCCCCTTCCCATCGAGGACAGTTAAGCATGATACTGCTGCAGAACCCTGACATGACATTTACTAAGCTGAAAGATAGAGCTATCCGTCTGCAGCAGCTGGAAGAGCCACGAGAATTAACACCTGTGCCTGACACTGCAGCAGCATCTCAGCAGCCGGCAGCGCCAGCGACATCTGCTATGTCAGCGACTGCTGCTGAGGCTGGGGAATATATCTCAAATGCAGCCCTCAACCAAAAGCTAGATGCCCTGACAGACACCGTGATCTCCATGGCCAAGGTCATTAAGGAACTGCGAGAGTCAAAACCTGCACCCAAGATCGAGTTGGCGACCAGCAGAAAGGATGTTCCGTGGATGAGGCCCAGAAGATACCCAGCAGCAAGAGGACGACCCAGCGATCGCTACCAACCAGACGGAAAGCCCATTTGGCGCCGTTGCCAGAAATCAGGCCATCTTGCTCGTGAGTGTCCTTTAAATGACGATTCCCTGGGCAGGCGGGCCACTCCCCAGGAATGAACGCTCAAGACCCCTCAGCCTGGTATGACAAATTTGTGGGAGGAAAGCCGGTGATCCCTATTGTGTTGGATGGCATCCCCTTTAGTGCCCTGCTGGATAATGGATCCCAAATAACATCCATCCCACATGTTCTATATAAAAGGTACTGGGCTGATTCAGACATTACTAATGCGCCAGATGACTTTAACTTTGATATATGGGCTAGTAATGGACAGGTAATACCAAAGGTTGGATTTAGAGAGATGAATATTCAGGTTGGGAAGGTAGAATTGCAGAACCAGGGTATTATAATCATAGATGTTAACCGGCGAGACCGTGAACCCGTGATGCTAGTAGGAATGAATGTAATTGAGAAATGTTTTTCCGAAGTGTTAAGTGTTTTGCAGCAAATCGCCGAGACTGCCGGAACTGGACAACAGAGGCTTCTGCACAAAGAGATCAAAGCCCTGATGTTGAAGCAGCAGGTAGAAATCTCCGGAGGTGAGATCGGCAGTGTACGAGTAAGTGATCCAATACCCATTGTAATTCCTCCCAAAACTGAAATGTTGGTATGGTGTAGAGCCGCAATAGGCATTAAAGGGCGAGACTATCAGGCCCTGGTAGAACCCGTGTACTCAGACAGTAGACCGACCATACTTACTGCTAGAGGAGTAGTTGACGTACACAGGGGAAGAGTGCCATTATGCCTATTAAATTGCGGAGATGATGAGATCACGTTACCAAAGTATGCTACCATGGCTAAGTTATACACTGTTGATAACAATAACATCACAGCCGCCGAGCCCTTGAACCCGTCATGTCAGGCGGATGACAATGGCTCAAGAGGAGAAGCTGGAGAATTGGTGCCAGAAGTTGCATGTAGGTACCAGTTCTACACCTCCCCGTCACAAGCATGGAGTATACCGGGTAGTGAAGGAATATGAACAAATATTCAGTAAATACCCGTTAGACTTTGGGCAGATCAAAGGGGTAGAGCACACTATACCCACAGGTAACCATCAACCTATAAAAGAGAGGTATAGACCCTTACCACCAGCTCACTACCAAACCACCAAAGATATGCTCAGAGAAATGAAATCCGCAGGGGTAATAAGAGACAGTTGTAGCCCCTGGGCAGCACCTCTAGTGTTAGTTAAAAAGAAGGATGGGACCATGAGAATGTGCGTAGATTACCGGCAGATTAATCGCATCACACATAAGGACGCATACCCATTACCTAGGATTGAGGAGTCATTAGCTGCCTTAAAATCTGCTAACTACTTTTCCACCCTTGATCTGACTAGTGGGTACTGGCAGGTTCCTGTGGCCAAGGCCGACAAGGAGAAGACAGCGTTTACTACGCCGATGGGCTCTGTGAGTTCAATTGTATGCCGTTCGGACTCTGCAACGCACCCGGGACCTTCCAACGTCTGATGGAGAGCTGCCTCGGGCACAAGTTTTGAAACTGTCCTCCTGTACCTAGATGACGTCATAGTCTACTCGAAGACGTTCTGAGCAACATCTACAAGACCTGGAAGAAGTGTTCGAAGCTTTATCGAAATATGGCATGAAAATCAAGCCATCCAAGTGTCACCTTCTCAAACCAAAGGTACAGTACCTGGGACATGTCGTGAGTTCAGAGGGAGTAGCACCGGATCCTGATAAAGTCACAGCGATAAGGGATTGGCCAAGACCTACGAACGTAAAAGAAGTGAGGCAATTCCTAGGCCTGGTAGGCTATTATAGAAGATTTATCCGAGGTTTCACGAAGCTAGCAGCTCCTCTGCAAGACATTCTGGTAGGACGATCAAAGAAGATTTCAAATTGTAATCTCCTGACACGGTGGGATGTGGAAAGAGAAAATTCCTTCAACAAGCTGAAAAGTGCGCTGACGGGAGAAGAGATCCTGGCATACCCTGATTACCATCAACCCTTCATTCTATACACGGATGCCAGCAACGTGGGACTGGGAGCAGAAGCACGGAGGCAAAAAGAGAGTTATTGCCTTTGCAAGTAGGAAGCTCCGGCCTACGGAAAGAAATCCCGAGAATTACAGCTCCTTCAAGTTAGAGCTACTGGCAGTAGTTTGGGCTGTGACTGAACGCTTTAAACATTACTTGGCAGGTGCAGAATTCACCATCTACACGGATAACAACCCGTTGACTCACCTGGGCACAGCAAAATTAGGTGCTCTGGAGCAGCGATGGATAGCCCGGCTGTCTAACTACAACTTTGTCATCAAATATCGGGCAGGTCGCAAGAATGGGAACGCAGATGCCTTATCCCGGATGCCGCATCTGAAGGACGTGGAAGAGGAACCGGAAGAGTTGGAAGAGATTGAACTACCGGCCTTTCATCGTTCAAAGGTACAAGATTGTCAGCCCGGCGCCTACCAAAGAAAGCAGGAAATAAATCTTTACCCATTAAGACACTACGAATGGGCCGAAACCCAAGATAACGATCCGGCCGTGAAGCTAGTGAAAGACCTGCTTACGCAACAAAGTGCACACCCTGATCAGAATGCCCCAGCTAAAACTATACAGCTATGGAAGGATAGAGGCAAGTTGTTTCTGCATCAAGGGAAGCTCTGTAGAACGCATACCAATCCTAAAACGCATGAACTGGTCTGGCAGATTATTGTGCCCAAGCGAGCCACTCAAATGGTCTTAGAAGCTTATCATGACAACGCAGGTCATTTTGGATGGAAGAAGTTAGAAGCAATCCTAAGAGACAGATTCTATTGGGTTGGCATGAGAAGATCCATTGAACTATGGTGCAGAAGATGTGCCGCATGCAACCTCAGAAGGAAAGATCCACAGAAAGCTCCACTTCAGCCAATAGTAACCAAGCAGCCACTTGAACTAGTCGCATTAGATCACGTCAAGTTGTCACCAAGCCGGTCAGGCTATGTCTATGCCCTAACCATCGTGGACCATTACTCACGCTTCTTAGTGGTGGTACCCGTCAAAGACGCATTCCAGACGCATTTCTGTAGACCACATGGTTACCCAGAACAAGTCCTTGCAGACCAAGGTCCAGCTTTTGAATCAGAACTATTCAAGGAATTCTGCAATATGTACAGTTGTAAGAAGATTCGCACAACAACGTATCATCCCCAAACAAATGGTCTATGCGAGAAGATGAATCATATCGTAATCGAATTGTTAAAGACCTTACCAGAGTCAGAAAGAAACCAGTGGCCAGATAAATTACCTGATTTGGTAGACTTATACAACCATGTCCCCGTGAGTTCTACAAACTGCACTCCAGCATACCTTATGCGCGCAAGACCCGGTAAACTACCAATTGATCTGGAAATGGGAATTGAAAAACCAGATACAGAAGTAGAAGAAACAGATTGGGATACCAAACGTCAGAAGCAGTATCAACAAGTGCAAGAATGTGTAGAGAGGAACCTACAACAAGCAAGAGCAAGACAAGAAAAGACCTTTAACAGATATGCTCAAGCAATGCCATTACAAGAAGGTGATCAAGTTCTCAAGAGAAAGAGACGTACAAACAAACTGGATAATCAGTGGGAAACCGTCCCATACACAGTCTTACCATCTAACCTAGACAATGTTAAAACCTGTTTGATAAGCAAAGATGAAGGAAGAACTTCAGCAGTCGTATCTCGTGATCAACTTAAATTGTGTCCTGAAACCCTGAAGACACCTGAAGTCATAGAACCCGTACAGGTCCAACCTATCCAAGAAAAAGAAGAAGAAGTATTCCACACGGTACTAGGAGATTTTCCTAAAACATGGCCAAATTACCATGGAGCAGTTGTCGTACCAATGATTGCATTCCCTTCAATGGTGGACCCAAAACCAGAACCTGTGTTACCTGAAGAAGACCCAAGACTTGAAGAACTGGAAGTAGAATCCGAAGAGGAAGAACAAATTCCTGGTCCCAGTGAACTTGCCAGTCCTGCAGTCAGACCTCCATCTGCCATAACACCATGCACCCTAAATAGGTACACTTCTACTCACACTTTCAGAGTAACTCCACCAACATTGCGCAGATCAGAGCGTAGTACGCAAGGTCAGTTACCAGCTAGGTACAAAGAGTAAAATGCAGAATTAAATATGTAATGTAAATATGTTTGATTAAATGTAAAGTAAACGTAAATTGAGCCCAGTAGACTGTGTCCAAGAGGGTGGAGGAACTGGATTGACCCCCATGTACATTAAGTTAGGGAAAGAAAGTGCCTGGGGGTGGTGTAGCGAATTCAGGCCTCCTAAGCAGAGACACCCGTGGACAAATATATATAGTTATTGCAACGTTAAAAAGCCCAGTACCTACAGAGACTATCCTGTATGAACTTTGAACTTTTCTCATTTACTTATGGACCATATATACCACAGACTGGTTGTGGTAAGAACTCTCTTGTATACATTCATCAGCCCGGAGGCAATAGACTAAACCTCCAGAAAGACTGCTTTTTGACTTTTTGGACTCTTTTTCACATTTTAGTGATTTTTGTATTTTTCCCTTTTAAGTCTATGTAAATATTAATTGTGTTTAATTGTTGTTTTCTTGTTTTTCTACAGTCCCGGAGTACTGTATTTAACTAAGGGGGAATGTGGCACCCCATGGGTTAATGTGCCACAATAACATCACATGGGTTCTCTCCCCCACTACACACTGACAAACACTAGCACCTCTGGGCCAAGAGGGGGAGCACCACCTGCTTCCTTATATACTCTTGCTCATGAGGGAGAGCTCAGTTCAGCTCGGAGCAGGGCTGTGAAGAGGACACTTAGAGCAGAGTTAGCTCAGTGTAGACCTAGTAAGGGTCAGAGGAACAGGAGAACTACAGACAGAGAAACACGTCTGGGAGCTGGAGTGACACCTTCACTTGCCCCAGAAGTACGCACAGAACGGACACCGGATCCGGTACTGTGTCTGGCACCCACAGCACAGTGAATCCAGGAACAGTGGGATCTCTAGATGCCCCCTAGTACCAGAGCAAAGCAACACGGAGGGGTGAGCACAGCACAGAGGACTCAAGTTGCCTAGCCAAGTGGTACCAGCAGAATACAGAGAGAGAGACGTGAGGAATCCCAGCAGCTCAGCTAATAGCAGCAGCCAGGACACACACACAGTGCAGCATAAGGACGCTGACGACCCCGGACAGGGTGGGAAGAGAGCTCGGCACCATTACAGACTCCGTGGACTATAATCTGCAGTAACATCAGCAGTAAAGCTTTGGAAAACAGCAAAACTGTGAGTCTGTGTATTGATTGCGACCTTTGCTCCAGATTCAGCACAGAGAGCTCCCCCCTGCTACAAGCCTGTCAGCTCTGCAGCCTCAGGAGAGAAGGAGAAGTGCACCAGTGTCGACCAAACGTGAGTGTGTGTCCTTTAACCCCGTCTCCACCATCTATAACCCCAATAGACTTTAACCCTTACTGCCCCGGGGGATACAGTTCTCCCCACTGGAACTACACCGTCTCTGCTGCCATTCCATCACCCCCGGAGGTTCTGCAGCAAGTGGGTGGCGTCACGAGTGACAAATCCCCTTGTAAATAATTCCCCATCTTATTGTGCGGGCCCAGGGACACGGTCCGGACCGAGCCACCCGTGACTTCCCCAGTACCGTCCGGTACCGAGTACCCAGTCCCGTGGGGGCTCCACACAACCATCGCCTAGAAATCCACCTGTTTTAGGGCTCTGCTCTGAAACAGGTGCCTCAAGTGACGGGTGGCAACAACCGTGTTCACACGCCGCAACAGCGGGTTGATTTGGCGGTGCAAGATACATTTCTCTCATGTACCCGGTTGTTGCCACCATCCTGTTGCGGCGTGTAAAGGTACCATAACAGCTACAGGACACAAAGAGAGGGAGGACAGAAGCAAGAAGCACAAAAGAATGTAAATTTCCTATAGGTAAGGAGAAAATATAATCCAAACCCAGGAATAAAATTATAAACAAAATCCTTATACGGTATATCCTTTGTAGGACCCCTTTTAAGGATAGAAAGACATTGATCCATCAAACAAGAAAACCCAAGACAGAAGATTAAACTGATTGATCTACAGGAAGAAATCAAGGATATCGTAGAATCTATACAAAGGAGAAGACTGGACTGTATAGCATACCGTAATTATTTTTGAATATACATTTTTAATATACATTTATTCTAAATGTAAATTTTTTTAGCATTATGTATTACATACATTTTTAAATTTTAGTATTCAAAATTACCTTTTAATAATTCAGTATGCAGAACAACCTTTTTATATTAAATAAACATCCGGTTAACGGTCAATCAAGAATAGTGGTCTGATTAATAGGCTAGGGTCACACTTGTTTAGGCAATTGCGGTTACCGCCTCCAGATCCGGAGGTGGTAACCGCAATTGCCTTCACACACACTTTTTAGGGAAAATGTGTGCATGGATTCGTAATCCGGTAACCAGATTGCTCCGGATGTGTAATCGGGAGCAATGCGGTTACCGTATACTTTGTTCATCCCTGCTGCTGCAGGGATGAACAAAGTGTTGAGTGTTTAATTAAACGTTAAATATTAATATTAGTTGTGGGCAACATGTATCTAGATGGTGCCCACCCCCCCTAGAGACATGTTGCCCACTCCTGTGGCCATGTCAGGGGTTAATAACCCATTTACAGTAAGCCGGCTATTGTCAGCTTTCTACAATTTTATCAATGAAGCCACGGCTCCTGACAGTTGCGCAGATACTGTACGTAATGTACTTATAGTATCTGCCGCTGTCCGAGGTCCTGTAGGCATTTACATTAAATCTATTTGCAGGGCACCACCATAGATCTAATGTAAATGCCTACAGGACCTCGGACAGCAGCAGATACTATACGTACATTACGTACAGTATCTGCGCAACTATCAGGGGAGCCACGGCTTCATTGATAAAATTGTAGAAAGCCAACAATAGAAGGATTACTGTAAATGGGTTATTAACCCCTGACATGCCGTCCTGAGTGGACAGCATGTCTCTAGGGGGGTGGACACCCCCTAGAGACGTGTTGCACACAACTAATATTAATTATTAATGTTTTACTAAACACTAAACACTGTTTATCCCTGCGGGTCACGGAACCGCTCCGAACACTGCAGCTTGCATGATTTTTCGCGCAGGCTACAGATCCGTATGCAGTAACCGGATTGCATGTATCCTGATCCGGCTAGCATTTTTAATGCTCAAATCTGGATCAGGATCTTCATAGCCCTGCTGCAAATGTGACCCTAGCCTTACTGGAGAGTATAAGCCATTGTTAGAGGGTCATAAGTTAGCGCTGGGCTCCTGTAACTAATCAGTTTTGTAAAGTTTCTAGATCCCCAGACAAGATGTAGCAGACCATGAAAACTCAGAGTTGATCCATCAAATGCAGAAGTGAGGATACGCATTGAATAAGTGAGGACACTTCATTGAATAAACATCATCTGTATTGAAAGCTAATTTATTTTGACTCTTTCTTCTAAATCATGGCAGCACATATAATTTCCACATATTTTATCAAGTTCCTATATCAAATGCAGAAGAGCATAGCAAAAACAAAACAACAAAAAAAATACTTTTTTTGTGGCATCAGTCATTAAACAGTTTCAGAGTGAGGCGCCCCCAAGCCATGGTGTACTCAGGAACCAGATCGCTGCTGTTGTCACTGGGAAGTCATGAGGGTCGTGACCCGGTCCTGTGGCCTGGCCATCAGTTGAATAAAGGGGATATGAACAGGGGAGTTTGTTGTGATGCCACCCGTGGTAAGTGGTCAGTGGGGATCACCGCTGCTGCAGAACCTCTGGGGATGATGGATAGCAGCTAAGATGGAATGGCTCTCCATGGGTAAAGCCAATCCCCGGGGCAGGGTAAATAGTTTATGATTGGGATGCAGGGTGACGGGCACAAGGAATAGGCAGACTCACTGTTTGTAGTTTTCTCAGTCCTTTACTGGAGCAAGCAGATGGTAAAAGCTGTCCACAGAGCCTTGAGAGCAACTTAGGGTAATTCTCATCTGACCGGGTCTTTGGCTCCCTTACTGCGCTTGCAATTTAACTCCTGCTGCTGCTTAAGCTTGGCTGCCAGCCCTGTCTTGTCCTGTGAAGTACTGGTATGACAGTTCTTTGCTTATACCCTGTTCCCAGGTGTCAGTGTCTCTGAACTCTCTCTCTGTTGCTGTGTCTGTGGGTACAGTGGGTTGGGAATCTAGAACCCCCACCGTCCGGTGTTGACTGCTGGGATGTCTGACCCTGCAGAGTCTCGGACTCCGGTGTCCATTCTATGTGCTTTCCTCTGGGGTGAGCACGGAGTTGCTCAGACTCCCAGGTATGTTTTTGCTTCTCCTTTCCTCAGACCCTAGCCTTAGGTCTGGAACTCGTCAGTGGACCCTGAGATGAGCTTAGCACTGCTCTTTTATACTTAGGTCCTCTTCACAGTCCTCTCAGGAACTGAACTAACTTGCTCCTCCCCAGACCAGAATATATAGCGAAATTCACCCTGAACCCGTGCTTGGTCTCCCCCTTCTGGCCTGGAGGTATTGGTGTTGTGTGTGTGTTGCCTGATGAGAATACCCTTTGTTGCTCTCTTGTGACACCTCCAACCGGGGGCAGTGATGACACTGTGGCAGTTTGACTCAGGGGTGCCTCATTCCCCCTTAGTGAAAGACAGTACTCCGGGACTGTGGCAACTTTTCAACAAGGTAAACATAAAGAATGAATAACAACAACATTTACAGAGTATTAAAATATGAAGATTACAAAAACCTATAAAATTGTGAAAATTAGTCCAAATGAGTTCAAAAAACAATCTCTCCGGTGATGAGTCCTTTTTCCACTAGGGTTGGTGAATATTTACAAGGAGTCTCTACCACAATCAGTCCAGTGGAATGTTAAGGTCCATTTAAAAGTCAATGGTTCAAGAATATTCAAAAGTTCTTACAGGAAAGTCTCTGTAGGTACTGGGCTTACGGTTGCAACATTACACATAAAATAAACAAACATTTTCACTATGGGTGTTTTGGCTTAGGAGGCCTGGTTTCACTATTACCACCCCCAGGCACTTTCTTTCCCTAACTTAATATGCATGAGAGTTAATCCAGTTCCTCCACCCTTTTGCCACTATGTTTACCAGGTTCTATTCACATTTCTTAACACTGAAACATATGTACAACTCTTTATTCATGTTTTTACACTTTAATCTTTGTACCGTGCTTGGAGCTCACCCTGTGTACTACGTAGTGACCTTCTTACTACAAGTGTACCAGGTGTACTCAATGTTAGGCTATGTGCAGAAGGGTACCTTTCAGATGTTTCTGGGTCTAGTGAAGATGTGGATCTGATAGCAGGACTGGCAAGTTCACTGGGACCAGGAATCTGTTCTTTCTGTTCTTCCTCTACGGGTTCTACTTCCAGTTCTTCCACTCTTGGAACTTCTTGCTGCACGGGTTCAGGTACTGGTTTAGATACTACCACTTGAGGAAATGCGAGCATTGGTACCAAGACTGCTCCATGGTAATTTGTCCAGGTTTTTGGAAAATCTCCTAAAACAATATCAAACACATCTTTTTCTTTCTTGGGTTCAACTACGGGAACTGGAGTTTCAGGTGTCTTCAGGGTTTCAGGACACAATTTTAAGTGATCTCTTGATACGGCGGATGTGGTTCTACCTTCATCTTTACTAATTATGCACACTTTTGTATTGTCAAAGTTTGATGGGAGAAGAGTGTATGGTGTTGGTTCCCATTTGTCATCTAATTTGTTGGAGTGTCTTTTTCTTTTAAGCACTTGCTCACCAGGTTGCAATGTAGTTGCTGGGGCAAGTTGATTGTAGATTCTCTCCTGTTTTTCTCGAGCTTGCTGGAGACTCTTCTCAACACACTCTTGAACTTGGTGATACTTTTGATGGTGTAGGGTATCCCAACTGGCTTCTGGAACTTCTACTTCAGGTTTGAGAATTCCCATATTCCAATCAATTGGGAGCTTACCGGGTCTTGCTCTCATGAGATAACCTGGGGAGCAATTGGTTGAACTCACCGGAACATGGTTGTACAAGTCTACCAGGTCGGGTAACTTCTCTGGCCATTACTTCCTTTCTGATGCTGGTAAGGTCTTCAAAAGGTCAATCACTATGTGGTTCATCTTTTCACATAAGCCATTTGTTTGAGGATGGTAAGGTGTTGTGTGGATCTTCTTGCATCCATACATATTACCGAATTCTTGGAACACCTCTGCTTCAAAGGCTGGACCTTGATCTGCTAAGACCTGTTCAGGGTAACCATGGGGTCTGCAAAAGTACGTCTGGAGTGCCTTTGCTGCGGTTCTTGCTGTTAAGTCCTTCACTAGCACCAGCACTAGGAAATGGGAATAGTGGTCCACTATGGTCAAGACATAAACATAGCCAGATCTACTTGGTGTTAACTTGACGTGGTCTAAGGCTACTAATTCAAGGGGTTGCTTGGTGACTATGGACTGAAGTGGAGCTCTCTGCCCTTCTTGATCCTTCCTTCGTAGGTTGCACAGGCCGCATTTTGTACAACATTCTTCAATTGAGCCTCTCATGCCAACCCATTAGAATCTTTCTCTTAATAGCACTTCCAACTTTTTCCATCCAAAATGCCCTGCACTGTCATGGTAGTCTTCTAAGACCATTTTGACATCTCTCTTGGGTACAATGATTAGCAAGACTAACTCATGAGTCTTGGGGTTGGTATATCATCTGCACAACTTACTTTGATGCAGGAACAGTTTATTTCTTTCCTTCCACAACTGTTAAGCTTCAACTGGAGCATTCTGACCAGGGCATGCACCCTCCTGTGTCAGTAATTCCTTGACTAGTTTCATAGCCAGGTCACTGTCCTGTGTGTCAGCCCATCCGTGATGTGGTAATGGGTTGAGCGTTGCCTTTTGATGCTTCTGGTGTACACCTGTTCTGTACTGGGATGCTCTAGGGCAGTGATGGCGAACCTATGGCACGCGTGCCAGGGGTGGCACGCAGAGCCGCTTCCCCTGGCACGCGGCCTCGCCACTACACTGCCGCTTTGATCTGCCGGCGCGCGCCGCGGTGCCGGCAGATCAAAGCTGTGTCGGAGCAGAGGAGACATTTCTCCTCTCTCCGACACTCTTCATAGCCCCGCCCTCCCGGCCAGCGTCATGTGACAGCGGTCATGTGACGCGCCCGGCGTCACGTGACCGCATTCAGTGCGGGTCGGGAGGAGAAGACACAGCAGAAGAGGAAACTGCAGCAGAAAGGTGAATATGACTTTTTTTTTTTTCTATTTACAGCAGGATGGAGCATTACTAAGGGGGCAGGATGGAGCATTACTAAGGGGGCAGGATGGAGCATTACTAAGGGGGCAGGATGGGGCATTACTAAGGGGGCAGGATGGGGCATTACTAAGGGGGCAGGATGGAGCATTACTAAGGGGGCAGGATGGGGCATTACTAAGGGGGCAGGATGGAGCATTACTAAGGGGGCAGGATGGAGCATTACTAAGGGGGCAGGATGGAGCATTACTAAGGGGGCAGGATGGGGCATTACTAAGGGGGCAGGATGGGGCATTACTAAGGGGGCAAGATGGGGCATTACTAAGGGGGCAGGATGGGGCATTACTAAGGGGGCAGGATGGAGCATTACTAAGGGGGCAGGATGGGGCATTACTAAGGGGGCAGGATGGGGCATATTACTCTGCTGGGGGCAGGATGGAGCATTACTAAGGGGGCAGGATGGGGCATATTACTCTGCTGGGGGCAGGATGGGGCATTACTAAGGGGGGCAGGATGGGGCATATTACTCTGTGCTGGGGGCAGGATGGGGCAATAGTAACAGGGGGCAGGATTTGGCATATTATGTGATGGGGCATATGATTATGTGATGGGGGCTGGTGGGGCATATTATTATGTGATGGGGGCTGATGGGGCATATTATTATGTGATGGGGGCTGATGGGGCATATTATTATGTGATGGGGACTGATGGGGCATATTATTATGTAATGGGGCTAATGGGGCATATTACTATGTGATGTGGGCAGGATGTGGCAGATTACTATGTGATGGGGGCAAGGATAGGGCAATACTTAATAAAGATTCAAAGTGCATAGCTCACCATGGCCTTCCTAGGCTGTTTGTGCTGGAATCCAAGCTGGTATCCAGATTAGCCGTGAAGTAAATAGAAAAATTCCGCACAGACCGGGTATTCTGGTTTAAAACTCCAATTCTTTATTCATCCATACGAATAAAACACAAGTTCTGGGGTACACAAGCCCCCCTCCCACGCCTTACGCGTTTCGGTTAGAGCGCCTTAATCATAGGCATACACAGCAGTGTCTGCACAACACATATATAGGAGACTTTACATGTACACACCCCCTACCATCACCCATGTGCAATCATTTAACAATTATTCCAGAATCAAAGAGTTAACTTTTTCAGAGAGCAGGTCAAAGTTCCAAAAATATTTTTGCAGGAAAAAAACCAAATCTAATATAACCAATAACATTTACAGGCTGGCCTTATATCTCTTACTACTGACTGAGTACTATATTCTATCAGGTTCGTTTTTACAGAACCTTCCTTTAGATCCATAATTAAATATACATATGTCTTACTCTACTCAGTCAGAGTAATTACAAACAATGGTCGACCAGACCAGTATTTAACATCATATATTAGTTTGCTAGTACATATAAGATGGAACATACCGTATATACTCGTGTATAAGCCGACCCGTGTATAAGCCGACCCCCCCACTTTTGCCCCCCAAAACTGGGAAAACCTATTGACTCGCGTATAAGCCTAGGGTGGACAATGAAGCAGCTACCAGTACTGAAATCACTCGCTCTCGGCCGCACCAGGAACGCAACATGTCGCGTCCCTGGTGCGGACTAGAGTGTGTGATTTGTGCGCAGGCATCCGCCTGCGTACAGATCACATATTGCAATGAATGGGAGCGCACGGTCCTGTGCTGTCAAGCGCAGCACCGTGCGTCCCCATTCTAAACATAGGGGCTTGCACTGGCTGCGCTCACATGGTGATTCCCCAGCCACAGAATGCTGCGGAGGGGAACGCCAGTGTGACACCAGCCTACGGTAAGTATTCTGCTAATTCTATACCCTGCTTTCCCCTTTCCCTCACTAGTCTTCTTTCCCCTGCTCTATTACTACTGTAATTTCCCTGAGAATATATCTTTCCCCTGCTCTGCTCTTCTTTCCCTCACTATTGCTTTCCCTGCTCTATTACTGTATGCTAAACTTAAAATCCTATACTCTAATGGTGCCTCACCTCCTTCCTTAGACTGGGACAGTATGGCACCGTAATTAAAGTCCCCCCATACCAGAGATATCTACAGAGCCCCCCCATACCAGAGATATCTACAGAGCCCCCATACCAGAGATATCTACAGAGCCCCCCATACCTGCACACACAAAAGAAGTCCGCTGCGGCCAGACATTCACCTAATGCACAGTGCAGCCGCAGGGGACTTCTTTTGTGTGTGCAGTGCTGTGGGGGACAGAGCGATGCAGCGGAGGGATCCGGCCGCCACATCGCTATTAACTTGTGTTACACGCCGTGTGCAGGGAGGCGGTGACCCGGGGACGTAACCTCAGACGATCCCTGTGTCTGCATCATGATATAAAGTCTTATAAAGAAAATTCATTACCGCCCGTCATCTCCAGGAGACATAGACACTAATCATCTCCAGAACTGAGCGATGCAGCGGAGGGATCAAAGCCGCGCATCGCTCGAGCAGGACGGAGCGATGCGGCGGAGGGATCCAAGCCGCGCATCGCTCGAGCAGGACGGAGCGATGCGGCGGAGGGATCCAACCGCACATCGCAAGAGCAGGAGGAAGAAGCGATGCGGCGGAAGGATCCAACCGCACATCGCAATAGCAGGGCGGAGGGATCCAGGCCACCACATCACAGCCCCAGCCAGCCCCAGCCGGCGCGATGATGCGGAGGTACCGTATTGACTGAAGGGCAGCAGCGGGGGCGAGGGTGCTTGTAGGGGGGGTTGTGTGGGTGTTTAGGAGACAGCTAGGGTGAGAAGCAATTGAAAGGCAGAAGTCAGTTAAGTTAGTGACTCGTGTATAAGCCGAGGGGGACTTTTTCAGCCCAAAAAAAGGGCTGAAAAAGTCGGCTTATACACGAGTATATACGGTAGTTATATAGTAATATTCATATAACTATAAATATGATTGAACATGACTGTATATGAATGTAAATATGAGAGATAGCTATGGTTTTTAAATCTCACAATGTTCTGCATGGGTATTTTCACACCCCTTATTCATTATTCCCATCAGTCATTATTCTTATAGGTGATGTCTGAGTAAATCTACCTAAAATACAATAAAGTTTTTATAAAGTTTTTATAATAACGTTTTTGTGGCGGGGTAGGGGTTATTTATTCAGATATTCATCAACAAATGGACATTACACTCGCTTGCCCCAATCGTAGCTGCCCTCCCCATCCCCGGGACGCTGTCAGGTTCATGAGCCTAATCAGCGGCACCATAAATAAGAGGAGCAGTTTTTGTGGCGGGGTAGGGGTTATTTATTCAGATATTAAACAACAAATGGACAGCTTATCACATTACACTCGCTTGCCCCAATCGTAGCTGCCCTCCCCATCCCCGGGACGCTGTCAGGTTCATGAGCCTAATCAGCGGCACCATAAATAAGAGGAGCAGTTTTTGTGGCGGGTTAGGGGTTATTTATTCAGATATTAAACAACAAATGGACAGCTTATCACATTACACTTGCTTGCCCCAATCGTAGCTGCCCTCCCCATCCCCGGGACGCTGTCAGGTCCAAGAGCCTAATCAGCGGCACCATAAATAAGAGGAGCAGTCAGTGCCGGAGCAAAACGAGTATAAGAGTCAGTTTTAATTTTGACGTTTTTAAGTCATATCCAGGGTCCAGATCTACTTATGTCACAGTATAGGATGAATTTAATAGAAGTGGGACATGTCCGTACGATAATTCAATCCCTCCGGATACCGTACATTCAATGACAATATCCAGTGGGCTTCGCGACAAAGCAATATGCGCTCCCAGTCCCCGCCCCTTTTTGGTCGCATCACACGTTCGATCCCCCTGATTTTTAATGCGCTAATATCCCCTCTATGTATTTCAAGGAAATGTCGTGATAGTCCTGAGAGGTTTTTACGACTGGCTGCATTATTTGGTTTTGCTGCCGTTATATGTTCCCCTATACGTTTTTTCAGGGCCCTACTTGTGCAGCCAACATAATGTTTGTCACATGACTCGCACGAAGCAAGATAAACCACGTGGGTTGAATTACAGTTTATGTACATTTTTGTTCTAAATTGCTGTTTAGTAATAGCATTGGAGAATGTATCAGTTATTTCTATGTGATTACATAGTGTACACCTACGACCTCCGCATTTATATGTACCTGTATATTTTAACCACGTGGGTTGGGACTCCTTCTCCTTGAAAGTACTAGGTGATAGAATATTACCCAAGGTGCGGGATCTCTTTGGGACGCATCTATAACCTTCCCCTAATATTGAGGATAATTTCTGATCCTGATGTAAAATAGGTAGAAATTTATGCATAAGAGCTACAATAGCCTGGTAGTCAACTGTATATTCTGTTGAAAAAGTTGGGATGTTCCCACCCTTCCCTTTATTATATTTAGAATCAAGTAAAGACTTCCTTGTTCTTGTGTCAGCGATATTCCGTGCCCTGTTCAGCATCCATATTTTATAGCCTCTATTTTTTAGACGTCGGTCTATACGTCTATTTTCCAATTCTAAAGAGGTATTGGTAGAGCAGGACCTCTTTGCTCTGATATATTCCCCTAGGGGAAGATTACGGATAACATGTTTTGGATGGCAGCTGTCAGCGTGTAAGATTGAATTCCCACTGACAGTTGCTGAAATGCCCTGTTTTTCATGAGTAAAATTGATGTTCATATCATTCCCATTGATATCTATTATATAATTGCCGTAGCGACTTCCGTCGGAGCGGCGCTGCTTCCGGTGGCTTGGTTAGCGAGTCCGAGCTGCTTCTCCTGGACTCTCCCCGTGGCCGCGTAGCGGGCATTGCGAGTCGTTGCAGCCTCGCGAAGCAATGCCCGCGAAGCGGGCATTGCGAGTCGCTGACACCCAACACTAACCAAGCCACAGAAGCCCATACTACTGTAGTGTACACCGCTATAGTATACTACAGTCCCATGCCCATAAGCGCCATGGGACTGTAGTATACCATCGCGCTGTACACTACAGCCCCCTGCCGCTCTAACACACTACCCCGCTGCCGCCCATACTACTGTAGTGTACACCGCTATAGTATACTACAGTCCCATGCCCATAAGCGCCATGGGACTGTAGTATACCATCGCGCTGTACACTACCCCTGCCGCTCTAACACACTACCACGCCGCTGCTGTACTCTACACCGCTATAGTATACTACAGTCCCATGCCCATAAGCGCCATGGGACTGTAGTATACACTACAGCCCCCTCCCGCCGACTCCTAAGCTCCCGCCGCAAAGCCCAGACCGCCGCACCTATGCCCGCCGCTGTAGCTAACACCGCCGCACCCCTGCACCCTAAGCCCCGACCCGCCCCACCTATGCCCGCCACTCTCGCTAACACCGCCGCACCCCTACCCAACACCGCCGCACCCCTGCACCCTAAGCCCCGACCCGCCCCACCTATGCCCGCCGCTGTCGCTAACACCGCCGCACCCCTACACCCTAAGCCCCGACCCGCCACACCTATGCCCTAAGCCCCGACCCGCCCCACCTATGCCCGCCGCTGTCGCTAACACCGCCGCACCCCTACACCCTAAGCCCCGACCCGCCGCACCTATGCCCGCCGCTGTCGCTAACACCGCCGCACCCCTACACCCTAAGCCCCGACCCCCCGCACCTATGCCCGCCGCTCTCGCTAACACCGCCGCACCCCTACACCCTAAGCCCCGACCCGCCGCACCTATGCCCGCCGCTGTCGCTAACACCGCCCCGCCGCCTCCTAACCTCCCGCTGCTGTCGCTAACACCGCCGCACACCCTACACCCTAAGCCCCGACCCGCCGCACCTATGCCCGCCGCTGTCGCTAACACCGCCGCACCCCTACACCCTAAGCCCCGACCCCCCGCACCTATGCCCGCCGCTCTCGCTAACACCGCCGCACCCCTACACCCTAAGCCCCGACCCGCCGCACCTATGCCCGCCGCTGTCGCTAACACCGCCCCGCCGCCTCCTAACCTCCCGCCGCTGTCGCTAAACACCGCCGCACCCCTACACCCTAAGCCCCGACCCGCCGCACCTATGCCCGCCGCTGTCGCTAACACCGCCGCACCCCTACACCCTAAGCCCCGCAGCAGCCCCGATCACCTAATCCCCGACCCGCAGCATCCTAAGCCCCTGCCGATACCCCCTAAGCCCCGCCGTCTACCCCCTAAGCCACCGCCGCCCCTAAGCCCCTACCCCCTAAGCCCCCTAGCAGCCCCCTAAGTCCGCCGCCCCTAAGCCCCGTACCATCCTAGGCCCCCGCCGATACCCCCTAAGCCATGCCGCCTACCCCCTAAGGCACCGCCGCCCCTAAGCCCCTACCCCCTAAGCCCTGTAGCATCCTAGGCCCCCGCCGATACCCCCTAAGCTCCCGCCGCTGTCCCCTGCCCCTCTCGCTAAAGCCCTACACCGTAAGCCCCCGCAGTCCCCTAACCTAACGCCGCTGTCACCTAAGGCCCTACACCAGAAGCCCCCGCCGTGCCCTAGCTAACGTCCCCGTCGATCACTTACATGCCTTCAAGTCATCTGATCGTCCGTCCGATCCACAAGTCCTCCGTCCGGCCAGGCGTCCTCTTCCTCCGGCCCCGGGGGTCTTCTCTCTTCTTTCCGCCATCTCCGCCTCTTCGTCCGGCCCCGGGGATCTTCTGTCTTCTTTTCGCTAACTTCCACCTCCGACGTCCTCTTCCTTCTCATTAAGCTAGAATGGACGAAAAATCCCCCATTCTACCTCAATGAGATCTGAGGCCCTCTTCTGATTGGTCGCTGTATACTGCCCTCAGCCAATCAGAAGAGCTCCTCAAAACTAAGACGCAGTTCTCATTCAGGTCCGACTTTTTTTTCCCCATTGACATACATTACCGGTGTGTCGGCGATTTTATGGCCGCCCACCTGGTTCTATTTGTCGGCCCTAAAATCGCGGACACACCGCTAATGCATCTCTATGGGCAGTCAGCCCGATTTCGGATTGAACACCGACCAATCAGAATTCGAGCTGACTGCCCATAGACATGCATTAGCGGTGTGTCCGCGATTTTAGGGCCCACAAATAGAACCAGGTGGCCGGCCATAAAATCGCCGACACACCGGTAATGTATGTCAATGGGGAAAAAAAAAGTCGGACCTGAATGAGAACTGCGTCTCACTCTGACTTAAAAAAATAAATAAATTAAATAATAAATAAAATAATTAAAAAATAATTAAAAAATAATAAAAAAATAAATAAAAAATATTAAATAATTAAATAAAAATAATAATAAAAAAATAAAAAAAAATGCGGACCTGAATGAGAACTGTGTCTCACTCTCACTTAAAAAAATAAATAAATTAAATAATAAAAAAAATAATTTAAAAATAATTAAAAAATAATAAAAAAATAAATAAAAAATATTAAATAATTAAATAAAAATAATAATAAAAAAAAAAAAAAAAAATGCGGACCTGAATGAGAACTGTGTCTCACTCTCACTTAAAAAAAAAAATAAATTAAATAATAAAAAAAATAATTTAAAAATAATTAAAAAATAATAAAAAAATTAATAAAAAATAATAAATAATTAAATAAAAATAATAATAAAAAAAAAAAAAAATGCGGACCTGAATGAGAACTGTGTCTCATTCTGACTTAAAAAAAATAAATAAATTTAATAATAAAAAAAATAATTAAAAAATAATTAAAAAATAAATAAAAAATAATAAATAATTCAATAAAAATAATAATAAAAAATATAAATATATGCTAATTATATCTGCCCTTCCAGCGGACCTGAATGAGAACTGGGTCTCAGCCTAAATAATAAATTTAATAATAAAAAAAATAATTAAAAAATAATTAAAAAATAATAAAAAAATAAATACAAAATTATAAATAATTCAATAAAAATAATAATTAAAAAAATAAATATATGCTAATTATATCAGCCCTTCCAGCGGACCTGAATGAGAACTGGGTCTCAGCCTAAATAATAAATTTAATAATAAAAAAAATAATTAAAAAATAATTAAAAAATAATAAAAAAAATAAATAAAAAATAATAAATAATTCAATAAAAATAATAATAAAAAAAATAAGTATATGCTAATTATATCAGCCCTTCCAGCGGACCTGAATGAGAACTGGGTCTCATCCTAAATAATAAATTTAATAATAAAAAAATAATTAAAAATAATAAAAAAATAAATAAAAAATAATAAATAATTAAATAAAAAATAATAATTTAAAAAAAACATTCTAATAATAATGATATTACTGCTAATAATAATGCTATTAATGCTAATAATTATGCTATTAATGCTAATAATAATGTTATTAATGCTATTATTAATGCTAATAATGCTATTATTAATGCTATTAATGCTAATAATAATGCTATTAATAATGTTATTAATGCTATTATTAATGCTAATAATGCTATTATTAATGCTATTAATGCTAATAATAATGCTATTAATGCTATTAATAATGTTATTAATGCTATTATTAATGCTAATAATGCTATTATTAATGCTATTTATGCTAATAATAATGCTATTAATGCTATTAATAATGCTATTAATGCTATTAATGCTAATATTTATCCTATTAATGGTATTATTAATGCTAATAATGCTAATAATAATGCTATTAATGCTATTAATGCTAATAATAATGCTATTAATGCTATTAATAATGTTATTAATGCTATTATTAATGCTAATAATGCTATTATTAATGCTATTAATGCTAATAATAATGCTATTAATGCTATTAATAATGCTATTAATGCTATTAATTATGCTATTAATGCTATTAATTCTATTATTTATGCTATTAATGCTATTAATAATGCTATTAATAATGCTATTAATCCTATTAATGCTATTCATGCTATTAATAATACTATTAATGCTATTAATGCTCATAATAATGCTATTAATGCTATTAATAATGTTATTAATGCTATTATTAATGCTAATAATGCTATTATTAATGCTATTAATGCTAATAATAATGCTATTAATGCTATTAATAATGTTATTAATGCTATTATTAATGCTATTAATGCTATTATTAATGCTATTAATGCTAATAATAATGCTATTAATAATGCTATTAATCCTATTAATTATGCTATTAATGCTATTAATGCTAATATTTATCCTATTAATGCTATTAATATTGCTATTAATGCTAATAATAATGCTATTAATGCTATTAATAATGTTATTATTGCTATTATTAATGCTAATAATGCTATTAATTAATGCTATTAATGCTAATAATAATGCTATTAATGCTATTAATAATGTTATTAATGCTATTATAAATGCTAATAATGCTATTATTAATGCTATTTGTGCTAATAATAATGCTATTAATGCTATTAATAATGCTATTAATGCTATTATTTATGCTATTAATTCTATTAATGCTAATATTTATCCTATTAATGGTATTATTAATGCTATTAATGCTAATAATAATGCTATTAATGCTATTAATAATGTTATTAATGCTATTATTAATGCTAATAATGCTATTATTAATGCTATTAATGATAATAATAATGCTATTAATGTTATTCATAATGCTATTAATGCTATTAATAATGCTATTAATGCTATTAATGCTAATATTTATCTTATTAATGGTATTATTAATGCTATTAATAATGCTATTAATGCTAATATTTATCCTATTAATGCTATTAATGCTATTAATAATGCTATTAATGCTATTAATTATGCTATTATTGCTATTAATGCTAATATTTATCCTATTCATGTATTATTAATGCTATTAATGCTAATAATAATGCTATTAATGCTAATAATAATGCTATTAATGCTATTAATAATGTTATTAATGCTATTATTAATGCTAATAATGCTATTATTAATGCTATTAATGCCAATAATAATGCTATTAATAATGCTATTAATGCTATTAATGCTAATATTTATCCTATTAATGCTATAATAATGCTATTAATGCTATTAATAATGCTATTAATGCTATTAATTATGCTATTAATGCTATCAATGCTAATATTTATCCTATTAATGTGCATTATTAATGCTATTAATGCTAATAATAATGCTATTAATGCTATTAATAATGTTATTAATGCTATTATTAATGCTATTAATGCTATTATTAATGCTATTAATGCTAATAATAATGCTATTAATGCTAATAATAATGATATTAATGCTATTAATTATGCTATTAATGCTATTAATGCTAATATTTATCCTATTTATGCTATTAATATTGCTATTAATGCTAATAATAATGCTATTAATGCTATTAATAATGTTATTAATGCTATTATTAATGCTAATAATGCTATTATTAATGCTATTAATGCTAATTATAATGCCATTTATTCCAATAATAATGTTATTAATCCTATTATTAATGCTAATAATGCTATTATTAATGCTATTAATGCTAATAATAATAATATTAATGCTATTAATAATGTTATTAATGCTATTATTAATGCTAATAATGTTATTATTAATGCTATTAATGCTAATAATAATGCTATTAATGCTATTAATAATGTTATTAATGCTATTATTAATGCTAATAATGCTATTATTAATGCTATTAATGCTAATAATAATGCTATTAATGCTATTAATAATGTTATTAATGCTATTATTAATGCTAATAATGCTATTAATAATGCTATTAATGCTAATAATAATGCTATTAATGCTATTAATACTCTTATTAATGCTCATAATACTGCTAATAATGCTATTAATACTGCTATTACTGCTAATAATAATGCTATGGCTTATATTATTGCTATTGATGATGCGATTATTATTTAAAAATGTTTAAAAAAACAATAAACATATTTTAGATACCCGATGCATTTGCATCAGGCTAACCAGCGGGTTAGCAAAGAATGAGCATGTTCAATAATCTGGCCGGTTCTGCAGCGGCTGCAAGCAGAATCATGTCCTGCTTCCAGCCGCTGCAGAACCGACGCCACTAACCCGCTGTGCACCGCCGCACACCCGCCCCGTCTTCCGCAGCACGGACCCGACAGGAAGCCGGTGGACGGCTCCGGAGCTTCCTGTCGGGTCCCGCCCAGCCGCCGCCGCCCCTAACCCGCCCCCGTGTGCACATAGCCTAATAGTCCTTTTCCAAGTGTAAACCTGGTTGCTGTCATAGTCCTTACAGTCTCTGACAAATTTTCTCCTCTTTACTTCGGTGATTGCGATCTCCAAATCATTCACTTTCTGTCTTAAACGTTTGTTCAAGGGCTCATACTCAGAGTGTTTGTCCATATGCTGCAATGAGCTCTCTGTCTCCTTAATGGAAGCCTCCAGATTTTTCAGTTTAATTGATTCCTCCTCAATAATCAAGTTCATCAGTTTCAGGGAGCATTCAGTTAGAGTGTTATTCCATTTCTCAACAAAGGTATCATTAAATGCAGTAGTTGCAACTTTCCGCAGTCTCAGTCCTCTTGGTATCATATTATGATCCACATATTTCTCTAAAGTTACTGAATCCCACCAGGTCTTAAGATGGCTAATGGTAAATTTTTCAAGTTTAGAGAATAATTCTCTTATATCTGATGTCTCACCATTAATACCACTGCCTGGCTCCTTAGAAAAAATATTATCCACTCTTCTCCGTCTCTCTTGATATGACATTTCAAAATTCCCCGGAACAGCCTCCATTATAATTTAATTCAATAATACAGTAGGGGTCAGGGAGCTTATATCCAGTATACGTAATAAAGATTCAAAGTGCATAGCTCACCATGGCCTTCCTAGGCTGTTTGTGCTGGAATTTGTTGTTTAATATCTGAATAAATAACCCCTACCCCGCCACAAAAACTGCTCCTCTTATTTATGGTGCCGCTGATTAGGCTCATGAACCTGACAGCGTCCCGGGGATGGGGAGGGCAGCTACGATTGGGGCAAGCGAGTGTAATGTGATAAGCTGTCCATTTGTTGATGAATATCTGAATAAATAACCCCTACCCCGCCACAAAAACGTTATTATAAAAACTTTATAAAAACTTTATTGTATTTTAGGTAGATTTACTCAGACATCACCTATAAGAATAATGACTGATGGGAATAATGAATAAGGGGTGTGAAAATACCCATGCAGAACATTGTGAGATTTAAAAACCATAGCTATCTCTCATATTTACATTCATATACAGTCATGTTCAATCATATTTATAGTTATATGAATATTACTATATAACTATGTTCCATCTTATATGTACTAGCAAACTAATATATGATCTGTTAAATACTGGTCTGGTCGACCATTGTTTGTAATTACTCTGACTGAGTAGAGTAAGACATATGTATATTTAATTATGGATCTAAAGGAAGGTTCTGTAAAAACGAACCTGATAGAATATAGTACTCAGTCAGTAGTAAGAGATATAAGGCCAGCCTGTAAATGTTATTGGTTATATTAGATTTGGTTTTTTTCCTGCAAAAATATTTTTGGAACTTTGACCTGCTCTCTGAAAAAGTTAACTCTTTGATTCTGGAATAATTGTTAAATGATTGCACATGGGTGATGGTAGGGGGTGTGTACATGTAAAGTCTCCTATATATGTGTTGTGCAGACACTGCTGTGTATGCCTATGATTAAGGTGCTCTAACCGAAACGCGTAAGGCGTGGGAGGGGGCTTGTGTACCCCAGAACTTGTGTTTTATTCGTATGGATGAATAAAGAATTGGAGTTTTAAACCAGAATACCCGGTCTGTGCAGAATTTTTCTATTTACTTCATAGGGCAATACTACCAGGGGGCAAGATGGGGCATATTACTATGTGATGGGGACAAGGATGAAACACATCACTGCAGGATGGGGCATATTACTTCAAGGGGACACGGATGGGGCATATTACTGCAAGGGGAGAAGGATAGGGCATTACTGCAGGATGGGGCATATTACTGCAAGGGACAAGAATGTGGCATATTACTGCAGGATGGGGCATATTGCTGCAAGGGGACAAGGATAGGGCATTACAGCAGGTTGGGGCATTACTACATGATAGGGGCAGGATGGGGACATTACGCCAAGGGACAAGGATGAGACATTACTGAAGGGGACAAGGATGGGGCATACTACAAGGGGATAAGGATAAAGACATTACTACAAGAAGGGGGTCAGGATAGGAACATTACTGCCAGGAGAGGGTCAGGATGGAGCACAACTGCAAGGAGAGGGTCAGGATGGGGCCATAAATGCATGGAGATGGTCAGGATGGATCATATAGCTAGGAAAAGATCAGGATGGAGCACATTGCTACAAGGAGAAGATCAGGATGGAGCACATAACTGCAAGGAGAGGGTCAGGATGGAGCACCTTACTGCAAGGAGAGGGTCAGGATGGAGCACCTTACTGCAAGGAGAGGGTCAGGATGGAGCACATTACTGCAAGGAGAGGGTCAGGATGGAGCACCTTACTGCAAGGAGAGGGTCAGGATGGAGCACATTACTGCAAGGAGAGGGTCAGGATGGAGCACATTACTGCAAGGAGAGGGTCAGGATGGAGCACATTACTGCAAGGAGAGGGTCAGGATGGAGCACATTACTGCAAGGAGAGGGTCAGGATGGAGCACATAGCTACAAGGAGAGGGTCAGGATGGAGCACATAGCTACAAGGAGAGTGTCAGGATGGAGCACATAGCTACAAGGAGAGGGTCAGGATGGAGCACATAGCTACAAGGAGAGGGTCAGGATGGAGCACATTACTGCAAGGAAAGGGACCAGGATTTCAGCATGAAATCTGCTTGCATTCCATAATAAAATCTATCTCCTATCTGTCTAATATTCTGCAGTTTTTCCATACAGATCAATCCACCTGCTGTTTCTAGAAAGGGCAGTGGCAGCGGCTCAGCTTCAATGTGCAGTACACATGAGCTGAATGACCACTGCTGAAGAGAAGAGAAGACTGCAAAGGTAAGTTTAAAATCAATTAATTGTTAAAATAATTGAATTGATCATTAATGTTTCAGGACTACAAGCCCTGTACAGGGAAGAGAGTTAGCATCTGCTGGCTCTCCCCCCTGTGCAGCGCTTATGATTACTACTGCTGTAATTTAGGTTATATTATCGTATTGGGACTTCGCCATAAATAATTTTGTTTTGGGTTGCGGTTTGGGCACTCGGCCTCAGAAAGGTTCGCCATCACTGCTCTAGGGTGATGAAAAAAGGTTAGCTCTATCTCTTCCAGCTCCTCCGGTTCCTCTTCCACGTCTTTTAAGTGTGGCATCTGGGATAAGGCATCTGCATTTCCATTCTTACGGTCTGCCCTGTACTTGATGGTGAAATTGTAGTCAGACAGCTGGGCTATCCATCACTGCTCCAGAGCACTACTTTTCCTGAGTCCAGATGGGTAAGTGGGTTGTTATCTGTATAGATGGTAAATCTTGCAGTGTCCAGATAATGTTTGAAACACTCTGTTACAGCCCAGATAACAGATTTTATTGTGTAATTGAAGTAACGCTTCTCCTTCATAGAGTTTGGTTGGCCAGATGACAACATTGCCTCCTCATCGGCCGACTTCAACACGATGTCAGGCAAGCTCTGTATTTTAACCAATCTCAGCCGTTCTTCTCTCGTTAGATTATCCCCCTTAATCCTCCGCGGTATCTTGGAAAACTCACTGCCCAAAACCTGCACAAGAAGGTGTATGTTTGGGCAAATAAATAGAGGTAGAGATTTCTTAGATTTTTGTCTGATGGAATTAGGGATCATACCTCCATCAGAAGTCACATGCTCCTTTGACAAGTCCTCAAGTGTTCTTAATGTTGCTTGTTCTTCCTCTGCTGGAAATAAAGAGTGCATGAAATCATCAAAAAAGTTTAAAAGGAGTGATCAGGCAAAACTATGTAAATCTTCAACTGCTGAGAAGGTGTTAAATTTAGAGGTGGGACAGAAGGACAGACCCTTTTCCAAAAGTGCAATATCAATATCAGATAATACATGATTATTAAACTTGATTACCTTGTTATTTTTCTTAAAGAACTTTTTAAGTGATTTATGCAATGAGCTGAGATGTTGTATAAATCTTGGCTTTGCCTTAATACTAACAAATGCTCCAGACCTTGTAACCATGGTAGCACTAGGGCCTTCAATAAGTTCCTCACAGGAGGATAGTGATGATTGAGATGGAGTACGAGTAATTGTCTCGGGAAGCGTATTCATTTTTTTCCACAAATACACTCTATTGTTGACTACATCATTTTGGTCCCGTAGGAATTTTCTTGAATGTGGCACTGATTTTCTTCACCACAACATACAGCTTTTGATCAAATTTTGATTCATAGACTTGGATCTTATTAGAAGGGCATGCGACCTTGACGGCTTGCTGTTTTTCATCAATGATCTGATCTATCTCACTTATAGCAGTGGTATTATGATCAATCAGGAAGCCCATGAGTGTTTCAGAGCATAATTTGCAGGCACCTTCTCATTTTCTAATGAAATTCTTGTCTGTAATAGGATATGATGGAGTTGTACGGACCCCTAGTCCTCGCGGAATTGTTTGGAGAGGTATCTCTGAAACAAAGTTTTGCTCCACCACAGCCTAGTATGTTTGACTAAAAGAGACTGGATTTCCCCCACCATCTCATCCACCTTAAGCTCATTAGATATAGTGATGCCAATGGCACCTTCACCAAAGACCAATATGTGTATAAGGTCCTAGAATAAACATCCTGTTTTGTCATGCCAATACAGTTTAATTGATCAATTAGGTAAAAAAAAAATCATATTAAAAACATGTTAATAACGGTTACAATTATAATGTTCTTTCACAAATTTATCCAACATGCCCGTGATTCTTCACGGTCATTGGTTGTGGTGGGCGATGTCATTGTGGCGTCTAAAGGACCTGAGGGTATGATCATGGGATCTGCCCTCGTCATCACTGATGCCACATCATCATCACGCTATCATAGCAACCATGAAAAGTGGAGGTGTTGTAAGCCGATGGTCGGGATCTGATTGGCTGGCACTGGCTTTTTAATCTGTGCACTTCCCTGTTGTTAGACATGCCCCGTGAAGAAGTTTAACCACCAAAACATGTGTCGGGCTGTCGGCGTACCATACCAATTCTGCAAAGTAATTTTGCACTATCATGTTTAATTTCTAAATTAGATGCTTTGGACAACTTCCTTTGGTGACCATAGTATGGGTGACTTTGCGGTCACAGTGTGTGCATTCCCAAAGTGAAGGCTCTGTCACAATGTGACTAGGGCTCCATGTGCTCATAGTGCTTGATTTGTGTTTGAATATTGTATGCACTTACAGATGAGGCCAAAAGTATTGACACCCCTGCAATTCTGTCAGATAATACTCAGTTTCTTCCTGCAAATGATTGCAATCACAAATTCTTTGGTATTATTATCTTCATTTAATTTGTCTTCAATTAAAAAACACAAAAAGAATTGTCCTAAAGCCAAATTGGATATAATTCCACACCAAACATAAAAAAGGGGGTGGACAAAAGTATTGGCACTGTTAGAAAAATCATGTGATGCATCTCTAATTTGTGCAATTAACAGCACCTGTAACTTATCTGTGGCACCTAACAGGTGTTGGCAATAACTAAATCCCACTTGCAGCCAGTTGACATGGATTAAAGTTGACTCAACCTCTGTCCTGTGTCCTTATGTGTACCACATTGAGCATGGAGAAAAGAAAGAAGACCAAAGAACTGTCTGAGGACTTGGGAAACCAAATTGTGAGGAAGCATGAGCAATCTCAAGGCTACAAGTCCATCTCCAAAGACCTGAATGTTCCTGTGTCTACCGTGTGCAGTGTCATCAAGAAGTTTAAAGCCTGAAAAATTGTCAAGAGATTTCAACGCAAGATTGTGCGGATGGTGGAAAAAGAACCTCGTCTAACATCCAAACAAGTTCAAGGTGCCCTGCAGTCCGAGGGTACAACAGTGTCAACCCGTACTATCCGTTGGCATCTGAATGAAAAGGAACTGTATGGTAGGATACCCAGGAAGACCCCACTTCTTACCCCGAGACATAAAGAAGCCAGGCTGGAGTTTGCCAAAACTTACCTGAGAAAGCCTAAAACGTTTTGGAGGAATGTCCTCTGGTCAGATGAGACAAAAGTAGAGCTTTGGGCATAGGCATCAACATAGAGTTTACAGGAGAAAAAAAGAGGCATTCAAAGAAAAGAACACGGTCCCCTCTGTCAAACATAGCGGAGGTTCCCTGATGTTTTGGGGTTGCTTTGCTGCCTCTGGCACTGTACTGCTTGACCATGTGCATGGCATTATGAAGTCTGAAAACTACCAACAAATTTTGCAGCACAATGTAGGGCCCAGTGTGAGAAAGCTGGGTCTCCCTCAGAGGTCATGGGTCTTCCAGCAGGACAATGACCCAAAACACACTGCAAAAAGCACAGAAAATGGTTTGAGAGAAAGCACTGGAGACTTCTAAGGTGGACAGCAATGAGTCCAGACCTGAATCCCATAGAACACCTGTGGAGAGATCTAAAAATGGCAGTTTGAAGTAGGCACCCTTCAAATATCAGGGACCTGGAGCAGTTTGTCAAAGAAGAATGGTCTAAAATTCCAGCAGAGCATTGTAAGAAACTCATTGATGGTTACCGGAAGCGGTTGATCGCAGTTATTTTGGCTAAAGGTTGTGCAACCAAGTATTAGGCTAAGGGTGCCAATACTTTTGTCTGGCCCATTTTTGGAGTTTTATGTGAAATTATCAATGTTTTGCTTTTTGCTTCATTCTCTTTTCTGTTTTTTCATTGAAGACAAATTAAATGAAGATAATAATACCAAAGAATTTGTGATTGCAATCATTTTCAGGAAGAAACTGAGTATTATCTGACAGAATTACAGGGGTGTCAATACTTTTGGCCACAACTGTATGCACATGTTAATAAGTAAATGGTAGGCGCACAGCACTTTTGATATCTAGACACCACAGTTCTATGTATTTAATTGGTAAAAATGCATTGGTGTTGCTATGTTTTGTGTCTCATCTTGTATGATATCCATATCATAATAAAATTGGGGGTGGCATGGGGGGTGGGGTTAGAACAGTCAATCTAGTAGGAAGGAATAGAGGTAAAGAGAGATGCATAAAGTGCATGTTCACTAATGCCAGAAGCCTCACCAACAAAATGGAGGAATTAGAATTGATTTTGTTGGAAAATAATTATGACATGGTGGGGATTTCGGAGACTTGGCTGGACGAGAGCCATGACTGGGCTGTTAATTTACAGGGCTATTGTCTGTTCAGAAATGACCGTACAAATAGGCGAGGAGGAGGTGTATGTTTATACGTAAAATCATCCTTAAAACCCATCCTGCGTGATAATATAGGTGAATCTAATGGAAATGTAGAGTCCCTGTGGGTGGAGATAAGGGGAGGTGGAAAAAATAATAAATTACTGATAGGGGTTTGTTATAAGTCCCCAACAATAATGGAAGTGGAGGAGAATATCCTCATAAAGCAAATAGATGAAGCAGCGACTCAGGGAGAAGTCATTATTGTGGGGGACTTCAACTACCCTGAAATACATTGGGGATCAGAAACCTGCAGTTCCAGCAAAGGTAATAAGTTTTTGAAAACTATGAGAGACAATTACCTTTCACAACTGGTTCAGGACCCAACAAGAAGGGGGGCACTGCTGGACCTAATATTAACCAACAGGCCGGACCGCATATCAAATATACGGGTTGGAGGTCACTTGGGTAATAGTGATCATAACTTAATAAGCTTTCAAGTATCCTTTACTAAGACGTGTAGTAGAGGGGCTACAAGGACACTAAACTTCAGGAAGGCAAATTTCCAAAGGTTGAGAGATGATCTTAGTGCAATAAACTGGGACGATGTCCTGAGACATAAAAGTACACAACACAAATGGGAGATGTTTATTAGCATCCTGAATAGGACCTGTGCACAATATATACCCTATGGGAATAAGCATGCTAGAAATAGGAGGAAACCACTATGGCTAAATAAAGTGGTAAGAAGTGCAATATGTGACAAACAGAAAGCATTTAGGGAATTAAAGCAAGTAGGTAGTGATGAAGCATTAAATAAATACAGAAAATTAAATAACATTTGTAAAAAGCAAATCAAGGCAGCAAAGATTGAGACAGAGAGACTCATTGCCAGAGAAAGTAAAAAGAATCCCAAAATATTTTTTAACTACATAAATAGTAAGAAACTAAAAAATGATGGTGTTGGCCCCTTTAAAAATAGTCTGGGTGAAATGGTGGATGAGGATGAGGAAAAAGCCAATATGCTAAATGACTTTTTTTCAACAGTATTTACACAAGAAAATCCCATGACAGACAATATGATCAGTGATAACAAAAAGTCTCAATTAAATGTCACCTGCTTAACCCAAGAGGAAGTACGGCATCATCTAAAAATCACTAAAATGGACAAATCCCCGGGCCCGGATGGGATACACCCCAGAGTGCTGCAGGAATTAAGTACTGTCATAGATAGACCATTATTTTTAATATTTAAAGATTCCATAATAACTGGGTCTGTACCACAGGACTGGCGTATAGCAAATGTGGTGCCAATATTCAAAAAGGGGACAAAAACTATAGGCCAGTAAGCTTAACCTCTACTGTGGGTAAAATCCTTGAGGGTTTTCTAAGAGATGCTATACTGGAGTATCTGAAGAAAAATAACCTCATGGCCCATTATCAACATGGTTTTACGAGGGACCGTTCCTGTCAAACTAATCTGATAAGCTTCTATGAAGAAGTAAGTTCTGGACTGGACCAAGGAAATGCAGTGGATGTGGTGTATATGGACTTTTCAAAAGCTTTTGATACGGTGCCACACAAAAGGTTGATACATAAAATGAGGTCAATGGGGATAGGGGAAAATATGTGTAAGTGGGTTAAGAACTGGCTTAGTGATAGGAAACAAAGGGTGGTTATTAATGGAACACACTCAGAATGGGTCACAGTTAACAGTGGGGTACCACAGGGGTCAGTGTTGGGCCCGCTTCTATTTAATATATTTATTAATGACCTTGTAGGGGGCATACAGAGTAGAATCTCAATATTTGCAGATGACACTAAACTCTGCAGGGTAATCAATACAGAGGAGGACAATTTTATATTACAGGAGGATTTATGTAAACTAGAAGCTTGGGCAGCTAAATGGCAAATGCGCTTTAATGGGGATAAATGTAAAGTTATGCACTTGGGCAGAGGAAACAAAAGGTATAATTATGTGCTTAATTGTAAAACACTGGGCAAAACTGTCACTGAAAAAGACCTGGGTGTATGGGTAGATGACAAACTCACATTTAGTGGCCAGTGTCAGGCAGCTGCTGCAAAGGCAAATAAAATAATGGGATGCATTAAAAGAGGCATAGATGCTCATGAGGAGAACATAATGTTACCTCTATACAAGTCACTAGTGCGTCCACACTTAGAATACTGTGTACAATTCTGGTCTCCGGTGTATAAGAAAGACATAGCTGAACTAGAGCGGGTCCAGAGAAGAGCGACAAAAGTCATTAGAGGACTAAGGGGTCTGCAATACCAAGACAGGTTATTAAACTTGGGGTTATTTAGCTTGGAAAAACGAAGGCTTAGGGGTGATCTTATAATAATTTATAAATATATGAGGGGACAGTACAGAGACCTTTCTAATGATCTCTTTACTCTTAGGCCTGAGACTGGGACAAGGGGGCATCCTCTACGTCTGGAGGAAAGAAGGTTTAATCATAATCACAGACGCGGATTCTTTACTGTAAGAGCAGTGAGACTATGGAACTCTCTGCCACATGCTGTTGTAATGAGTGAGTCACTACTAACATTTAAGAAGGGCCTGGATGCCTTTCTTGAAAACTATAATATTACCAGTTATACATACTAGATTCTTTGATAGGGCGTTGATCCAGGGAATTAGTCTGATTGCCATATCTGGAGTCAGGAAGGAATTTTTTTCCCCCAATATGGAGCTTAGTGTTGCCACATGGGTTTTTTTTTGCCTTCCTCTGGATCAACATGTTAGGCTATGGGTTGAACTAGATGGACTTAAAGTCTTCCTTCAACCTTAAAAACTATGTTACTATGTATGGTGACAGAAAAATACAGTTTTGCCATTTAAATTTTGTTTAATTTTTACAGTGTTTAACATATGGGTTAATTAATTTTATATTTTGATAGATCAGACTTTTAGAAACATGTGATTTCTAAATATATTTATTTTTATTTCTCAATTCTTCATTGGGGGAAAAGGTGAGATCGAAAGTGATTTGATTTTCTTTTACACTTTAATTTTTAAATGTATTTTTAGTACCCTGAAAAGAACTTTGAACCTTTGATAAATACTGTATTCAGTAGCATATTATTGCAGTACACATAGAGTAAATAGAGCTTTCTTATTAAGCCAGGCATTTGGCTGAGCTTCAAGGGAGGACCAAGATGGCATCCAAAAGGGATTTCAGAAAGTCATTGATAACTATGATAACCCTTCAAATGTGTTAAGGGGGACCAATAAGAGCAGGGGTCACCCCAGTGACCACTATGTTTAAATTAAATTGTTAAAATTCACAATGATATCTACATGGTAAACAGCAATCAGAGCTTGCTGTAGCTGCTGTTGCTAGATTTAGATGGTGGCTGTATAAAAAAAGCTGGAAGCTGTGTGAAGTGATTTCAGATCCTGAACCCCTCTACATATGGGGACCCAAATGTATTTTTACTGTTTTTGCACAAAAGGGTTAAAGTCATAAAATAATTTAAATGTTCAATTAGAATTTCATTTCATAAGGGAATAAATAAGACAATGAAGAAATCATAATATCCCCGTGGAACTTGACCTTTCATGAAACACACTTGTTACATTTTACCTCTGTCATTAATCACCTGTTTTCTGCAAATTTACATCATTAATGAGAAAGACTCAGTTGGGCAAACATTGTTTCACTGACATTGTAATTGGTGGCATTGTTAGACAACAAATCTTTATTGCCTGACTAACACAAGACTGAACACAAACTCCTTATCCACAATTGTGTTGTTTGGTACAAGTCTTGAAAGATCTGAGAGCCATCATGGGCCTGTCAAACTCTAATAGCAGAGCGCAAGGACAAGAAAACCTGACAGAATATAACTTAGAACAAAAATGCTGCTCCAGTTTATCTAGCTTTGCTTTTGCAGGTGAATCTAACAATGGTGTGTACATCAGACAGAAAATGAAAAAGGTAGAAAACAGGTGGAATAGAGGAAAACTATCATAAAAACATTACATTTTGCGATTTGTCTTCAAGTAATATAACTATAATGATCACTTATCTGTAAATGGGCTTCCATGTAATACATAGACACCCCTGATCTAAACCAGATTTTTTCTGTCAATGAGTATGAATTTCCTAATACCTTATGGCCACTTTACACGCGGCAACAGGAAGATAGAAAACGGCAGGTGTCGGAGACAATTGTACCTTTTACCTTCAAAGCACCTTGAAGTGGCTGCGTGTAATTCAGGTATCTGCAAGGTGTTTTGAAGGTAAAAGGTACAATTGTCTCCGACACCTGCCGTTTTCTATCTTCCTGTTGCCCCATGTAAAGTGGCCATTATATTTTGACAGGATAGTTTTTGAGAGGATCATAGTCTGGCTCATCTAAGGCTCCAGTGTTGGAGCTTCTTAGGAAGGCATCCTTGCTCTTTTTTGCTGGTTGGAAGTGGACAGACAGCAGAATAAGCCTTGGCTTTCCTAAGTCGTTATTCTTTTTGGACACAGCATTCCTCATGATGCTCACCATGGTTCATTCCTGTCGATGTTCCTATAGCTGGATCAGGATCTGGATCTGGATTTGGATCACAAATGTCAATTCATAATAATACTGATTATTATTAGTAATAATAATATTAATAATAATAACAATTCTCCAGTAATTTCTCGACAAATTCTTTGGGAAACGTGTTTGTCACGCTGCAGTCTTCCTCACAGATCCTCAGGTCTTCCTGAATCTTTTAAGGGTCTTTATTCTTCTTTCTGCCAAGTTCTTGGTCCAAATCATATCCGCCTTCTACCTTACATCGCAGGAGACAATTGACATTGCAGGAATCCAACTGCAGTTGCTGGAAAAGCCAAAGCGGATCAGCACGGAGTGGAGCTGACTTATAAAGCAGCAGGTAGACAGAAATTGTCATGGAATAGCCTGGCTAGATAGCAGGCTGAGGTTTATAAAAGCAGAGAGGAGGATCACATGACGCAGCAGACACCATCTTAAAAAGGGGCAAATGCACAGAATGTCAAGAGAAGATCCAAAGTCCTAACAATCTCTTAGCAACTATTATAGCATATAGCAGTCCAGTTAAAAATGGAATCAGGGCCACATTTAGATGAAGTGGAGCGCTGCGCAAAAGTTTAAAGTGGGGCCCTATATGCTCATACAGTTAAAACCAGAAGTTTACATACTCTGTAAAAAGGCACATATGCATGTTTTTCTCACTATCTGACATGAAATCCAAATAAATCTTTCCTGTTTTAGGTAAATTAGGATTACCATAATTATTTTTATTTGACAAATGTCAGAATAATTATAAAGAATGTTTTAAGGCATTTTTATTGCTTTTTGCAAAGTCACAGGTTTACTTCCACTAAGATTACAATGCCTTTAAACTATTTGGGAAAGCCCATCTGATTATGTCATGTATTTGGAAGCATCTGATAGGTTTTTTGGCAACATATGAGTTAATTAGAGACACACTTGTGGATGTATTTTAATGCACAACTGAAACTCACTGCTTCTTTGTGTAGCATCATGGGAAAGTCTAAATAAATCAACCATGATATCAGGAATAGAATTGTGGACATGCACAAATCTGGTTCATCCTTGGGTACAATTTGTAGATAGCTGAAGGTGCCTCGTTCCTCTGTACAAACAATTATCAAACATGGTCTGACATGTGAATATCAACCCAAGAACAAAAGCAAAAGACCTTGAGAAGAAGATGGTGGAAGCTAGTAAGATTGGATCATTATCCACAGTGAAACGAGTACTGTATCAAACGAGTACTGTATCAACATGGGCTGAAAGACCTACATTTTTAGAGACATGTCCTGTGGTCGGATGAAACTAAAATGGAACTATTTGGGCATTGTTACCATCATTAGTTTTGGAGGGAAAAGGGAGAAAATTGGAAGCCTAAGAACACCATACCACACGGGGATAGCAACATCAAGCTGTGGGGTTGTTTTGCTGCAGGAGGGTCTGGTGCACTTCACAAAATAGATGGCAGAAAGATTGTGTGGCAATACTGAAGCAATATCTCAAGATATTAGCAAGGAAGTTAAAGCTGGAGAGAAAATGGGTCTTCCAAATGGACAATGACCTGAAGCATACTGCCAAAGTGATTACAAAGGGGCTTCAGGATAACAAAGTCAATGTTTTGGAGTGGCTATCAGAAAGCCTTGCTCTCAATCCTATTTAAAATTTATGGGCAATGCAGAAAAGACAGGTGCAAGCAAGTCGACCTACCTACATGGCTCAGTTACACCAGTCCTGTTAGGAGGAATGGGCCCAAATTCATACCAACTATTGGGAGATACTTGTGAAAGGATATCCAAAATGTTTGACCAAGTTATACAGTTTAAGGGCAATGGTACCGTCATGCCTTTTTTTTAGAAACGCATATAATTATTTATTTTGCTTTTTGATAATATTGAGTTAATGTCCAGTGATAACTAATCCAACAGTGCCATCTGTTGATAATATTATTTTGCTAAATTCTCTTTTACTGTACAATCTAATTTTTGCCATCAAGGCTTTTGTAGTTTTCCCATAAGCCCTTGTACTAGCCTCGCCCCCTTCTTCTTTAGAAGCCATTATAGCCTTATGGATACTGCTATCCTGGTATGCTGATCTCCTTCTGTGGATTTCAGCTCATATGTTTCCCTCTGCATAGCACAGTCAGAGAGTTGTTATGATCCCCTTGGCTGGAATTCACCAAATTGTATAATGTAGCTACTCGGTTCTACATGTTTATCATCAAGTAGTTTTCTGCCATTATAGCTTTTGTGTATTCGCCATGTTGTGCAATTACACTGCGTTTCCTGTAACAAATGTAATGCTATGTATCTCAGATATGTTGAATGTTGTACTAAGTATTTTCATTTGTTTTTTTTGTAGTTTTACACTATCCTATCAATAAAAGTTGAAAAGGACCTCCTGCATCCAAGTCAATGCATCGATGGGAAAGAGTTTAGCTGTCTGTGAACTCGTTCTTCTGGTGTACAGATTGAGGGTGCCAAAACAATAAAACGACTACTATAAATGGGGTCAAAGCACAGACACTGACTTCTATCAGAGCACAGTCAAGCCGGATACAGACATGATGTAAGGTAGAGGATCTGAAGTTTATGTAACACACTCCCATGTAAGCTCGTCAGCTTCAGGGAAATCTGTGAGCAGCGCTGCAATTGTCACCACCAGGGCAAAGGCAGAAGCCGCCAAAGTGAGACCTGCCTTCACTGAACAGGAGTTGAAATTAAAGAAAGAAAAAGCACATCTAGAAGTCGACCTTGCAAAACTCGCTGTAGACACTGAAGCAGCATCAGCAGAAGCTGAAGTACAGGCTTTAGAAGAAGCAGCGCACTCCGAAAGTAAAAGATTCAGCTTATGGTTCGGACCAAAATTTAGTCATCATGATGTCTCACAACGCACTTCAGACTATGTGCTACAGCATGCCTCAGTAGGCAACCTTGTACTGTACATTCAGCTCCAAGAGAGAGATCGAATCCTGTCATTCAGCCATCAACCTTCATTCACCAATCATACCACGTTAAGCATGAAGGTAATTTCATTCACCTACCACTTTCAGTGAGACCAGTACCCAAGCCTGTAGATTCCTACTGCACAGTGAACGTTTTCAAGATAGAATACTCTGACGGTGACTATCGTGATGAAGATGCATTTTATGGCAACAATAGCTCAATGAGGCCTCATCATGTTGACACACACCCAGACCACCCTCTTAGAGAACAAGAGCTACCAGCTTTCCACAAATTATTTTCAGATCATGAGTTACTCACCAAAGGTCTCTTGAAGTTTAATGACCATGCTGAAAGTTACCGAGTGTGGTGAGTGTGGAGACCCGGGGGTCAGTGGGTGCTCTCGTCCGCAGGCCCAGCCGCCTTTACAAAGACAGCGTGGACCAGGGCTCATCCCCAACTGAACGCCCGAGCTCCTTAACCGTGGGCGGAACACTACTCAGACAACACAGGGTGAGGGAATCACAATATTAAGGCTTTATTGGATCCCCAAACAGTTAACAGCATATAACGCATAACCAAGCACAACACATAAATGTAACAGGCAACAGAGTCTCACCCTTCCGCTGGCTCACCAGGGTTTAAAAAGTAGCACGGCAAAGTCTGTAGCCAGGTGACTGTATCGTCCCAACCTGGGTTGCTTCCTTGTCCTTAAGCAGTCTATCACAGCCGAATCTGATAATCCGATACTGAAGTCCTTGTGGTTCTTTAGTCCGTGTTCTGATCCCCTTGGTCACAAAGTCTTTAAATATATCCCCGTCACACAATAAAAGAAGAGAGATGATTATCCTTTTTGTGTTTTTTATTTTTGAAGGTGAAAAACAGGTTGTATCACACAACGTTTCGGCTCCAGTTGAGCCTTTCTCAAGTGAACTGAACCACATACCCCCTTTCTATATATACAGAAGACTCACTTGAGAAAGGCTCAACTGGAGCCGAAACGTTGTGTGATACAACCTGTTTTTCACCTTCGAAAATAAAAAACACAAAAAGGATAATCATCTCTCTTCTTTTATTGTGTGCCGGGGATATATTTAAAGACTTTGTGGCCTATTTTTCCCTTGTGCACCTAAACGGTGGTCGAGCTATACTATATGCTCTCTGATCCCCTTGGTCGGCACCGAAATGCCTAGGCCTAGAGTTATGGCTCGCTAACCGGTTCCGAGGACCCTAGATTAGCTGCCTGTCTCCAATCTTCAATCTCCAAAACTGCTGGTCAAAGTGAACAGTCCTCCTTATATACCCTCAGCCCTCATTGTAGGATATTGGGGACGTCACGATTGGTGCAATAACACTGTCTTTTCATTGGCTGAACCCCAAGTTTCATTTAACATATTTTAGTACTATTGCAATCCAAATGCTGATTGATATAGCACCTAGCAGTGATACAATGGAATGTTAGTATGAGACATTGAGTCTGCAATCAATGACACTTAAACAATAGTGGCTGGGGCCCCTGTACATGGAATCAACATTCACAGGGTAATAGACAATGGACGATTAGCATAATTAAGTTCTCTGGCCTGCTATGACAAACAAGTTAGATAATTACATTACCAAGCTAAACTTACACCAGTCATCTATGAAAATACTGTAGGAAATTCTCCTTGGCCATTACAAGTTTACAAGCCAATATACAATATGATATGTCTGGGTGAATAAGAAATCCTCCTACATTATATATTAAAGGGGTCCATTTCGTCACAGTGAGCTCCCTTCAGAAACACCACTGCTTGCCTAGAGAGCTCTGCCAGTGAAGAGATCAACCTCTTGGTTAAGTGGCTAGGGAACGAATCGGTAGAACACGCAAAACGCATCAGAGATATCAGCATCAACAACCCGAGCAAAGGTTGGTTCATGTTATTTGAGAGACTCGACGAGTGCTATAGCTCCTCAGACATGATAGAAGAATCCCTCTTCAAAAGGTTGGAAGACTTTCCTAAAATCTCTAATAAGAGTTTTCACATGCTAAGAGATTTGAGTGACCTCTTAGCAGAACTCCAAGTCGCCAAGAATGAAGGAGACCTGCCAGGCCTAGTGTCCCTAGATACCGCCAGGGGCATCAAACCCATTGTGAACAAACTACCTTACAGTTTGCAAGAGAAATGGTTGAACCGGGGTTCAGATTACAAACAGCATCACAACGTGGTGTTCCCTCCATTCCACATCTTTGTAGATTTTGTGCGCCAGCAGGTCAAGATCAGGAATGATCCCAGCTTCAACCTTTCCGCCGTGGATCATGTCAACCCACTGACAGGTAAGACTGCTCCAGTCCACAGCCCCAGTGGCTCACCTATCACTGTACACAAAAGTAATGTCTTCTACAGACTCATCACATAAGACCCACAATACAGCAGAACTTGAAGGGTCACTAACAATAGACTCAGAAAGGGAGTACCCCATACATAAAAGGCCTCATCCACTACAAAAGTGCAGGAGTTTTAGGGGATAATCCCTTAAAGAGTACAGAATCTTTTTTAAAGAGAACAACATATGTTACAGGTGTTGCTCATCTACATCTCACTTAGCTAAATACTGCGAAGCCAGTATTGATTGTTCGGAGTGTAATAGCCAAGAGCACCGCACAGCTCTACACCCAGTGACAGCCCTGCAGATTCCTTTATCAATAGACTGACTTACAGAGCACGGCGGAGAGGAGAAAGACAGTACACCTCTTGAAGTGTCACCCCAGTGCACTCAAGTTTGCAGAGAAGGTCTTACTAACAAATTCTGCTCAAAGATCTGTCTGGTTACAGTTTACCCTATAGGACACAGAGAAAAGGCAGTTAGGCTGCCTTCAGACTTGCAGATGCCTCCGCAGCGTTTTGCAGAGGTATCTGCAAGTATCTGCATGCAGACCGCGGCCCCTATGTTTATAATGGAGCGCACGGCGGTCTGCAGATGCTTGCAGACCGCCGTGCGCTCTCATTGCCCGCCATTAGTGATCTGTGCGCAGGCGGATGCCTGCATACAGATCACACACTCTCGCCCGCACCAGGGACGCAACATCTCACGTCCCTGGTGCGGACGAGAGTGTGTAATCTGTACGCAGGCATGTGCCTGCGCACAGATCACTAATGGCGGGCAATGAGAGCGCACGGCGGTCTGCAAGCATCTGCAGACCGCCGTGCGCTCCATTATAAACATAGGGGCCGCAGTCTGCATGCAGATACTTGCAGATGCCTCTGCAAAACGCTGAGAAGGCATCTGCAAGTCTGAAGGCAGCCTTAAACTCTATGATATACTCGACAACAAGAGTAATAGATCACTTACCAGCTCAGTTTTCTTTGACATCTTTAAAATCAAGGGACTTTGCTCATCCTACTCACTTAAAAGAGCTACAGGTTATCAAATTGAATTCCTGGATGGGAAGACATCCTTACTCCTTGCTACATTAATTGAGTGTAATTCTATCCCAAACCATAGAGAAGAAATCCCCACTCCAGAAGCAGCGCTACATCGTCCTCACTTGAGAATTATAGCGCATCTCATTCTTTCACTCAATCCTCAAGCCAAGTTGGTCCTTTTGCTGGGGAGAGACATCATTAGAGTCCACAACGTGAGGAAACATATAAACGGTCCTCATAATTCACCCTACGCTCAAAAGCTAGACCTGGATGGGTAGTTATAGGGGACGTTTCCCTAGGAAACGCTCATAAGCCGAACAACGGCTGCTCTCTCTACCCAAACACGTTGGAGAGTGGCCGTCTATCCTTTTTCCTACCCTGTCCCAATAAATTCCTTGTATAAGAGAAGTTTGCCAACTCGACACACTTGAATGGCAGGGAAGACAAATACGTCATGGATAACTTTTGCGGCGGAGATAAAGAACACCTAGGGTGTGCTGTCTTCCAAAGGACCAAAGAAGATTATAAACTAGCCCATTCCATTGAAGAGAAAGTTTGAAATATAAAATGGCCCTAATAGTTTACCTGTTTATTTGGGGCCAAGATGCTTGCCAGAAGACCTGCTGGCTGAGGACAACACCTAGCTGAATGGTGCTCCCAACCATTGGGTCTACCAGCCTGTATCAAGGTGTAAAACGTTTTGGAGCTTTAAATTAATTTTTTTTAAGCTTCCTGAATTTTGCACATGTTTTTGACGTTTGAAAGGTGTGAAATTGGGAAACATTGCAAGATGTGGCAGCAGCTTGGAAGTCTAGAAAGCTTAGACTGACGTTAAAAAATCCTGCTATCAGGTGCTTTGATACTGCCCTACAGAGGATGGTGAACAAGCCGAGTGCTCTGGCTTGAAGGTCTGAGGTATGAAGATGCAAGATACTGTCCCACTCCAGAAGAATAGGGCTGGCCAAGTACAGTTCTCAAGGGTCACAAACAGTGCATGCTTTTAGGATCTCCTTAGCATTGCACAAGGTGCTGGAATCATCAGCTCTGCAGGTGATGAAATTAGTACCCATGCAATGCAAAGAAAATCCTTAAAACATGCTCTGTTTTCAGACCTTGATGATTATAGTTGGCAACCCCCTGCCCTAGAAGTCTCTGTGGAAGTTGCCAGGGGGCAAGAGGAATCCTCATGCCCTTTCACACCAACTGCGGCTCTTTCAGGACACTCTTAAGCCCTGTGCATTATTTGATACTTTTGTTGACACAGATTTGAGAATTTGCTAGGCTAGGGACAGAGGAGGCTGGTGACAGAGGAGGCTGGTGACAGAAGAGGCTGGTGACAGAGGAGGCTAGTGACAGAGGAGGCTTGTGACAGAGGAGGCTGGTGACAGAGGGGACAGGTGACAGAGGAGGCTGGTGACAGAGGAGGCTGGTGAAAGAAGAGGCTGGTGACAGAAGAAGCTGGTGACAGAAGAAGCTGGTGACAGAGGGAGCTGGAGACCAAGGAGGCTCATGACAGAGGAGGCTGGTGAAAGAAGAGGCTGGTGAAACAGGTGGCTGGTGACCGAGAAGGCTGGTGACAGAAGAGGCTGGTGAAAGAAAAGGCTGGTGACAGAAGAGGTTGGTGACAGAAGAGGCTGGTGACAGAGCAGGCTGGTGAAAGAAGAGGCGGTGACAGAGGAGGCTGGTGACAGAAGAGGCTGGTGACAGAAGAGGCTGGTGACAAAGGAGGCTGGTGAAAGAAGAGGCGGAGACAGAGGAGGCTGGGGACTGAGGAGACTTGTGACAGAGGAGGCTGGTGACAGAAGAGGCTGGTGACAAGGGAGGCTGTGCTGTATATTGCTGAGAGGAGGCTGGTGAGAGGAGGATGGTGACAGAGGAGGTTGGTGACAGAGTAGGCTGGTGACAAGGTTGGCTGTGCTGTATACTGGTGAGAGGAGGCTGGTGACAGAGGAGGCTTGTGACAGAGGAGGCTGTCAACAGAGGAGGCTGGTGACAAGGGAGGCTGTGCTGTATACTGGTGAGAGGGGAGGCTGTGCTGTATCCTTTTGAACAGGGAGGCTGCTGTTATATTCTGGTGAACAAGAGAGGCTAATGCTGCTATATACAGGGGAGGCTGGTGCTATAGACTAGTGACAGGGGAGACTGGTACTGCTGTATACTAGTGAACAGGGGAGGCTGGGGCTGCTGTATACTGGTGAACAGGGGAGGCTGACACTACGCAGGCTGGGGATTTGGGGGCACAGTACTACAGAATAGTTTTTATTGGTGCTTTAAAGTAAAATTTACTTTATTTAATATGCAGATGAGGAGCTTTGCAGCATTCTTATATTTATATACTAAAGCTTGTCTTCATTGTCAGTGCTCCATTAGTAATAGTGAGTGCTCTTTAATATCAGCCTGTAAGTCTGTGCTTACTCACTGAGGCTGGTTACACTTGTGTTTTTTTTTTTTTCAAATCATGCAAAATCTGGTTTTTCAGCCATATACTGATCCTTTCAGGATCCATTTTTTTGTCCATTCACTTTAATGGTGTCAGGAAGCAAGCTGAAGTAAGGGGCCTTTCACATCAGCGGTTCTCGCTGATGTGCGGCAGATCCGGCAGATTTAATATCAAGTAGGAGCCGCGCACAGGATTCTTTTTGCAGCCTTTATTTTTTCTTCTTGTGGGATCTTACAAAGTGGAGGGTGCGGGAGAGAGGACGGGGGAGCAGCCTATACTACGGCCATTTCGCACCGTCAGTCGTGCTTCTACGGGTACGGATTGTACCCGTAGAAGCATGTCTGACGGTGCAAAACGGCGTAGTATAGGTTGCTCCCCCGTCCTCCCTCCCGCACCCTCCACTTTGTAAGACCCCACAAGAAGAAAAAATAAAGGCTGCAAAAAGAATCCTGTGTGCAGCTCCTACTTGATATTGGAACTGGAAGTGATGTAGTGCTGCTTACAGGAGGCCAGGCACCAGGTTTACAGTGTGTGCAGCAAGGAGGAGAGAAGTTCTGACTCCAGGGGGTCCCTCAGGAACACTTGTATCAGCGTAACCGCGGCAGGAGGTGCTGACTCCTTCAACAAACTGTGAGTGTTATCATAACCTGATCCGGCAGATTTACTGCATTTGACAGATCTGCTGCCTAACATGCACACATGCGGCACTGATCCGGCAAGCCCCATTCATTCTCTATGGGGCTCGCGGACGGGCGCGGCAAGTGCGGTTTTGCCGGATCTGGCAGATCCGGCCACAAAAAAAAAACGCTGCAAGCAACACTTGCACTTGCTGCACCCAACCGCAAGCCCCATAGAGAATGAATGGGGCTTTCTTGATCAGTGCCACAAGTGCGGCCGTTAGGGTGGAAACACACTATCCTACTTACATGGATCAGTGACCCTGAACAGCCTCTCCCTCTCTGGTCGGGAGTGTTAGCTGCTTGTGTTTTTGTACAGCATCACACTCCCAGTCAGAGAGGGAGAGGCCGTTCAGGGTCACTGATCCGAGTCTTGTCCGAGAGACTCGCATCTAGGTTGGATAGAGTGATTCCAGCCTTAAGCGGCAGATCCGACAGATGCAGTAAATCTGCCAGATCTGCAGCCCATCAGCGAGAACCGCTGATGTGAAAGGCCCCTTACTTCAGCTTGCTTCTTGACACCGTTAAAGTGAATGGACAAAAAACTGGATCCTGAAAGGATTAGGATTTGGCTGACAAACCTGATTTTGCCTGATTGGAAAAATGAGTGCAGCAACGCACTCCAAGTGTCAGTGTAGGTGCACACAATGTGGCTGCAGGCTCACTCTGACGCCTGCTACCTGTCTGCTCTTCGCTTCCCTTTGAACACCTTCAGTAAAGAGGAGGCATGAATGAGCAGACAGCATGTCTCTATATCACTAGGCCTCTCCTCCTCACGGAAGCAATAGTTAGGCCACCTATTTTAATGTCTTGATAACTTTAAAAAGCTAATAATGTTAAAGAAACGCTCAAAAGACTAAACCTGTGTGCAGCAAGTGTAGACGATAGAGATGAGCGAGTACTAAAATGCTCGGGTGCTCGATGCTCTAGCCGAGCATCCCAAGATAATCGTGTACTCGGCCAGAGCACCGAGCCCAATGTAAGTCAATTAGTGACAGGCTCTGCCCACAGACTTCCGGCTATAAAACGAGTGTTTCTGGAAAAGGGCGGGAGGGTGGGCTTTTTCAAATCGCCGCAGCATACAACACCTTGCTGTGCCCCCCAGAGGGATCCTAACAATCAATCTGCTCTCTGTGAGGTGCCAGCTCACTGTGTGCACTGAAGGGAGCAGTGTATTTGTGTCAGATCGATAAGTGAGTCCGAGCATCTCGGCGGTACTCGGTGCTCGCCGAGCATCCCGAGTACTGAGATACTCGTGCGAGTAACGAGTAGCGCCGAGCATACTCGCTCATCCCTAGTAGACGTTCATTCTTTTATTGTTTTATTAGCACTTTTTAAAGCGTTTTACGGTTTATATCTGCCTATAAAATAGATGTCATGTGCACATGTTCATAGTGTGACGTCAGTAAGGGGTGCAACCACGAAAATTGCCTAGGGCAGCATGAGAGCCAGATACAGCCCTGTCCCTCCCCCTCCACTTCACCCTCAGAAGCAGTTTGCGCAAACCTGAGATTTTCAGTGACTGGCTTTTGCACAGGGGGAGGAAGGGAATACCAGCTAGGATAGGCGTGGATGTTTAAATAACATTTACATACAATTTACTATTTGGCCGTGAAAGTAATGGACCGGACTAGTGCAGCCAGCTGCTTGCAGGTTGTGAATATCCTTATAGAAAGAAAACTACAGAGGGTACAGTAATATTTTGTATATTTTAAAAGTGCAGCCCAGGCCCTAGTCAAGAGTACTATTAGTATCATAATGAAAAATGTTCTGACAGAGTGCCCTTAAATTCCCTAACTATAATTACATTTCAAAGATATGATTATTTTTGTAGTTTTTTAGTAAACATCTAAACAATAAAACCTGCAGGGAGCTCTCCTGCTGCTGTTAAATGGCTATGAAAAGGATTTTAAACCTTCCAATATATGATTCTCTGATCAGTACGAGTATGTGTACGCAGAAGCCAAACATGTATAGTTCTTTATTTATTTAACGGGTGAAAACAAATTTTGAAATTTGTAAAAAAAAATTAGTTTTTGTCACCATTTTTCGGAACCCATAACATTTTAGATTTTTAGGATATGGAACTATATGTGGGCTTATTTTTTTCTCCCTGAGCTCATATTGTTAGTGACTCACCGTAGCCGGCTTGTGCACATCTCGGGCTGTCGCTGCTCCCTGTCACGGTTCCGCGCCCGAGGCTGTGTAGGTCCGGTGGTCCAGATCAATAAAGTTGGCTGAACAGATAAGGGGTTAATTCTTGTCGTGACGCCACCTGCGGGAGTTCCGGCGCTGCTTGGGTCTCCGGGGAATGGAATGAAGCAAGATGGGACGCTCCCCACAGGACGAGCGGGAGTCCCCGGAGCCAGAAGCTGCACTGGATGTTGTGAGGCAGGTTAGTTACTCTTGTATGCGGAGTTAGGTCATTCTGAAGAAACACGGACACCAGTAGTCTCTGTAACGGGTTTTTTACTGCAACCAGTAGATGATACAGGTGATAGAGGTAACGGGCAACGGACTGGGTGGACTCAGCAATGACCGGTGTTGTTTCAGAGCTCCGCGGTGTTCCTCCATTCTAAACTTATTCTAGGTGGTTTGCCGATGTCGCCTTAGTATGCCAAGTTCGGGTACAAGGGGCTACTTAAATTTCCCTGCCGGTGTGTACGTTCCGGTGTGAGGGGAGCCTGGGTACTTTTGGTGGGTACTCCGCTGGCAAGACAGCTCTGTTTGCGGCGGCTTTGGGGTACTCCTGTAGAGCGGTCCCTCCACTCCTGGTTTGCTAAGCAGTGCTGAACAACTTGCTTGCTTCGGAACCAGTGATCCGGTTGTAGATGGGCGTGGGTGTATTTTGACCTGTAGATGTTCACCCCGAGTCCGGTTGTTGAGGCACCGGGTAATGGTGCCAACCGGTAGGTGGTCTAGGGGCTGCACGGGACTGTGCAGAGCCCCCTCTCCTACGTTCCTCCCGACCACTTCCTTCTCCTTCCTCCTTCTTCTACATTCTCCTCTCACACACTACTCCTACACTTCGCCCACCAGGACATTATTGGCCCTCTATTCTGATGTGCATGTAGGGTATGGAGCTCTGAGTTTAACCATGTCATTACTTAGTCAGAGAATATTGCATCTGCAGTCAGGGATGCAATACCCTCCTGTGACGCACTCGTTGTGGGGCGCCACACTCCCCCTTGGGAAATTACGCTTGTCCCCAAGTGTCACGAAACCCCAACATTACAGAGAATTTTTACATTTTTATTATAACAGTTAATAAAGGAAAACACTTTTATTATCAACAGGTACGCTTATTTGTTTTCTTCCCCTAAGGGAGGTGCATTGCTTAAACTGTTGCAACATAAACAGGGTTATTAACGGTAAACAGGTTAACCATTGCAGACCCGGTGGGAAGGTAACTGTCCTTAAGGTAAGTCCAAGTGTGGCCGCCGGGCATTCAACCAACGGGAAAACGTCTATGACAAAGGCATTGTTCAAGTACACATAAATTACTGCAGTTCAGGGTGTAAACAGCACTTCTTTACTCTAAGTGCATACCAGCCTTCTGAACCAGCATGACGTTCATAGGTGATCTTTTCTCCCCTATAAAGGTCGCGATTGGGATGTCCAAATGGGAGATGCGACTCAACGTCTCTACGTCCCACAAATATCTCCTCAAAGACACCCTCCTCCCTGGCGAAACCCTACCCTGTAGACAGGTTAAATGAGGTCACTCTACCTGCCTTGCGGAGTTCCTCCGGTAACAGGGGTTGGCGGCAGGCCACTGCACGGGCTCGTCGATTTGCGCGTTCTTGCGCCCACAGTTCCGCACTACGGCATCGACGTACATCTTCGTCTGACTGACATGGAGTGTGCTCGTAGTTCCAGCAATGGGAGGGCTGCTGGCAGGTTTGACGCTGGCGGTTAACTTGAACCAGCACCCGGACAGGACGCTCAGGGGAAGAAGCTGCAGCAGCACCCGACCACTGTACCCGAACTGTCTGCTTGGTCGAATCCTCCGCGTCGTCCCCCCATTCTGAACCGGTGTAGCCGAGGTCTTAAGGATCACTGTGGGCCTCGTCGTCCTCTTTCTCCACTCCCTCGACGACTACATCAGGTTCTGCCTCTGGTGGAGATGCTGGATCGGAGTCATCCGGATAGGTGGGCGTTGGGGCTGTGGAGCCTTCTTCGGGGTCATCTTGCAGGGCTTCCAGGCTGCCTGCCTCCTCATCTGCGCTGGTGGATTGTGGAGCTCCCTCTCTGGTAACCGGGTAGGTCTCTAAGGTTTCAAGGCTGGACTCCGGTGTTGGATAGGAACAGGTCTCAGTCTCTCTTTCAATTGAGGTATTACTGGTGTTAGATTCCGTTGCAGGAATTAAATAGGTGTTGGGCTCTGAAGCGGAGCGGGTTGTATGCTCCGGCTCTGGAACGGGATAGGTCGTGGCCTCCGGTAATGAGACAAGGCAGTTCATGGGCTCTGGTGATGATACAGAGCAGGTCGTGGGCTCTGGCGAGGTAACGGAACAGGAACTGAACTCCGGTCCTGGAGTGGGACAACTTGTAAGTCTTTGCTGGACAGCCCGATGTAGTTGGATGGCCAGACCCGCACTCGAGCTGCGGATCGTCCACTCGGTCGTCTCCATTAGTCGCACCCGTAGGTCTTGCAGTGCAACTTCCCAGAATTCTGGGTTTCATCGATCATAAGGACGGGACCCGGACCCAGGTGGCCTATGGCTGCTCTAGCCTCTGCCTCGACCCCCTGCATCAGTTCATGAAGTTTCATGCTGGCCATCGTCACTTTGGGAGAACCGCACCCGTTCGACCTGGTAACCGTTCTGGTGGAAGAGCTGTTGGAAAAGCCTTGACACACCTACTTCCTTGTAGCTTTTGTAGTCCATAGGTGGGCTGAAGTCTTTGGCCCGCCCCCATGGTTGGTTCCAGCAACCGGGGTGGACAATGATTATGGCGCCTCTGCCTGGGCACTCCCACGAAGAGGGGCAGAGGCTCACCCCTGGGCCAGCACGTAGTGGTTCACATGGCGGGATCCGCCATCTTGGTCGCCATCTTGGCCCAATGGTGAAAAGGCGGGAAAAGTTTGGTTTGGACGAACAAAGTCCTTTTAGATGAAATAAAAGTTCTTGAAAGCACACAATACCCGTTAGGGAACGGGCCTGCTCGATTCCTGTTCGTGACGCCAAACTCATGCATATCGGGCTGTCGCTGCTCCCTGTCTCGGTTCCGCGCCCGAGGCTGTGTAGGCCCGGTGGTCCAGATCAATAAAGTTGGCTGAACAGATAAGGGGTTAATTCTTGTTGTGACGCCACCTGCGGGAGTTCCGGTGATTCCACCAGCGCTGCTTGGGTCTCCGGGGGTGGAATGCAGCAAGATGGGATGCTCCCCACAGGACGAGCGGGAGTCCCCGGAGCCAGAAGCTGCACTGGATGTTGTGAGGCAGCTTAGTTGCTCTTTGTATGCGGAGTTAGGTCATTCTGAAGAAACACGGACACCAGTAGTCTCTGTAACGGGTCTTTTACTGCAACCAGTAGATGATACAGGTGATACACGTAACGGGCAAGGGACTGGGTGGACTCAGCAATGACCTGTGTTGTTTCAGAGCTCCGCGGTGTTCCTCCGTTCTAAACTTATTCTAGGTGGTTTGTCGATGTCGCCTTAGTGTGCCAAGTTCAGGTACAAGGGGCTACTTAAATTTCCCTGCCGATGTGTACGTTCCGGTGTGAGGGGAGCCTGGGCACTTTTTGTGGGCACTCCGCTGGCAAGATGGCTCTGTTTGCGGCGGCGGTGGGGTACTCCTGTAGAGCGGTCCCTCCACTCCTGGTTTGCTAAGCAGTGCTGAACAACTTGCTTGCTTCGGAACCAGTGATCCGGTTGAAGATGGGCGTGGGTGTATTTTGACCCGAAGATGTTCGCCCAGAGTCCGGTTGTTGAGGCACCGGGTAATGGCGCCAACCGGTAGGTGGTCTACCGGCTGCACGGGACTGTGCAGAGCCCCCTATCCTACGTTCCTCCCGACCACTTCCTTCTCCTTCCTCCTTCTTCTACATTCTCCTCTCACACACTACTCCTACACTCCGCCCACCAGGACCTTATTGGCCCTCTATTCTGATGTGCATGTAGGGTATGGAGCTCTGAGTTTAACCATGTCATTACTTAGTCAGAGAATAATGCATCTGCAGTCAGGGATGCAATACCATCCTGTGACGCACTGTGTGACAACCATCCGCTGTGAAGCTGAGCTGCTGGTAAGGCAGCACCCAGAGAAACCCCGAGACCCTTAACCCCTATACAGGGATCTGGAATTATAGCGGAGCCCAGGGGGTAGCTGCCTATTATGAGCAACAGAGCAGGGAAGGTCGCCAGGGGAAAAAATCAAGACCCGAAAAACAAAGTCAGAAGTCCGAGTCAAAACCGAGAGGGCCGCGAAGGTACAAAATCATCAGGCAGTAGCAGAGTCGAGAATCCAGGCAAGGGTCAAGGGCAAAACCAAGAGGGCAGCTGAGGTACAAAATCGACAGGAAGAAGCAGAGTCAGAAATCCAGGCCAAGGTCAGAGACAAAACTAAACATACACTATATCACTAGGGAACCAAAACTATATCTGGCGGCCTGCAAGACAGGCTCCAATGTATTTGAAGGGCGCGGTTACCTCCCTTAGGCTGGAGCTCACAGCCCGATGACCTCATCCGGACCGCCCCTAGATCCAGGCCAGATGGAGATGCACGACTGGCTCCACCCACGCCACCTCTGACAGAAGAACGCAGGCTGCGCCTAACGGACACCTCTGCAGAGCCCGCTCCTCTGCGACCAACACCACCCAGAGGGGAAACACAGCGGCGCTCAGCGACAGAGGCAGACGTCGCAGGAGCAGTTCCATATGAGGACAAGGCCCTCCTGTCACCGGTGCCACCAGCCGAAGGAATCCGGCTCCTCCCAGCGGCCGAGGCAGGAACACCGGCCACCGAGTCCAATGGCGATGTGACAGTACCCCTCCCTCTATGAGGGGCCTCCGGACCCACAAAACCCGGTTTATTGGGATGAAGAAGATGAAACTTCCTGATCAAACCCTTGGCATGGATATTACTGGCAGGCACCCAGGACCTCTCCTCCGGACCATAGCCCTTCCAATGTACCAGATACTGCACGGATCCTCTCACTAAATGGGAATCAAGGATCCGTTGAACTTCGTATTCCACGGCACCCCCGACCAAGACCGGAGGAGGAGGGGACCGGACAGGACGAATCGGAGATCGGTACAATTTGAGAAGGGATTTATGGAATACATTGAGCAGTTTGAATGATTGAGGGAGCTTCAGACGAAAGGCTACAGGGTTAATCACGTCAATTATTTCATACGGACCAATAAACCTGGGACCTAGTTTGGCAGACGGCACTTTGAGCTTGATATTTTTCGTAGACAACCAAACTTTGTCCCCAACTCCCAGGTCCGGACCCTTGGAGCGCCGTTTATTAGCAGAAGACGCCTGCCTAGTCTGAGCCCCCTTTAAGTTTTTGTTTACTTCAGACCAGATAGTCTTTAACTGATCTACGGACCTTTCTACCCCAGGGACGTCAGAAAGCCTAGAAGAAAATGAACAAAAGCGCGGGTGCAGCCCATGATTACAGTAGAAAGGGGTAGTCTTGATGGACTTCTGGTACTGGTTATTCATGGCAAATTCTGCTAGTGGCAGATGTTCCTCCCAATCAGATTGATGCTCAGAGACATAACAACGTAGATACTGTTCGAGAGCTTGATTAGCGCGCTCGGTTTGACCATTGGTTTCAGGGTGATAGGCAGAAGAAAAGGAATAGTCAATTCCAATCCGTTTACAGAATGCCCTCCAAAACTTAGAAATGAACTGGGTGCCCCTGTCAGAAACAATATTCACAGGAACACCATGCAATCGCACAACATGATTAATGAATACTTTGCTCAGGGTCTCGGAATTAGGTAACCCGGACAGCGGAACAAAATGACACTGCTTGCTGAATCTGTCTACCACTACCCAGATACAAGTCTTCCCTTCTGAGAGTGGCAGGTCAGTAATAAAATCCATGGAGATATGAGTCCAAGGACCCTCAGGGGTAGGCAAGGACTGGAGCAACCCGGCAGGGCGGTTGCGGGGAGACTTAGCACGAGCACAGGTCTCACAAGCCAGTACGTATTCCTTACAGTCCTTTACTATGGTTGGCCACCACAAACTCCTGGTTACAAGTCTGATGGTGTTATTGATACCAGGATGCCCTGCGAGGACTGAATCATGAGATTCCTTAAAAACTTGGAGGCGGAATTTGGTAGGGACAAATAGTTTCTGGGCAGGAGTAGTGTCAGGGGCCTGTTCTGGAGATCTACGAATCTCTTCCAGAAGATCCAAAGACACAGCCGAGACAACAATCCCCTTGGCTAAAATGGGAGTCGGTTCCACGTCCTCGACTTGTAAGGGGCAAAAACTTCGAGACAGGGCATCAGCCCTCACATTTTTAGTACCCGGTCTGAAAGTGATCACAAAGTCAAATCTGGAGAAGAACAAGGCCCATCTAGCCTGTCTAGGATTCAGACTTTTCGCTGACTCCAAATAGGTTAGATTTTTGTGATCAGTAATTACGGTAATCCTATGTTTGGCGCCTTCGAGGAAGTGGCGCCATTCCTCGAAGGCCCATTTGATTGCCAACAATTCCCGATTACCTACATCATAATTCATCTCTGTAGAGGAAAATTTTCGGGAAAAGAAGGCACACGGACGAAGTTGAGTGAGAGATGCGGTGCCTTGTGATAGCACAGCTCCCACTCCAACTTCAGAGGCATCTACCTCTACAATGAAGGGGCGGTCCAAATCAGGCTGCACCAATATTGGATCCGCGGAGAAAACACCCTTTTAACTTAGAAAACGCATGAATGGCTTCAGGCTTCCAATTAACCACATCCGCCCCTTTACGTGTCAAATCAGTGAGAGGTTTGGTTATCTCTGAAAACCCTTTAATATATTTACGATAATAGTTAGCGAAACCCAAGAATCGCTGCAGTGCCTTCAGAGACTTGGGTTGTACCCATTCCTTAATGGGTTTAATTTTGGAAGGATCCATGCGAAAACCGTTAGCCGATATGATATACCCCATAAAATTTATCTCTTCCTCCATGAAGACACATTTCTCTAATTTGGCGAATAGAGAATGCTCTCTGAGTCTCTGGAGTACAGTACGGACATGTCGGACGTGTGACCAAAGACCGGGAGAAAAAAACAGAATGTCGTCCAAATAAACGACCACATATACACCACTGATATCTCTGAAAATATCATTGACAAAATTCTGAAACACTGCAGGTGCGTTACTTAACCCGAACGGCATTACAAGATACTCAAAATGGCCAAGAGGCGTATTGAACGCGGTCTTCCACTCATCGCCTTCTTTTATACGGACCAGGTTATATGCTCCCCTGAGGTCCAGTTTGGTGAAATACTTGGCTCCCAACAGCTGATTATAAAGATCAGGGATGAGTGGAAGAGGATACTGGTTTTTCATAGTGATCGCGTTTAATTCACGGTAATCAATGCAAGGTCTGAGGCCGCCATCTTTCTTTCCCACAAAAAAGAAACCAGCTCCTACTGGTGAGGTGGATGGTCTAATATACCCCTTTCTCAGACTGTCTGCTATGTAATCATTCATAGCCTGACGTTCTGGACCAGATAGGTTAAATATTCTCCCCTTTGGGAGATGAGAAGCAGGTATCAAATCTATGGCGCAATCATACTTTCTGTGAGGGGGTAATTTCTCTGATTCCTGAATAGAAAACACATCCTCAAAGTCTCTAAAGGCATATGGTACAAATGGAGGAGTCTTGACCTTCACTTGGTTTACAGATAGCGAGATACAGTTTTCCTGACACTTTGGGCTCCAGCGCACAGTCACCCAAGTGCCAGTCTATGACTGGGTTATGTTTACGTAACCATGGCATGCCCAGGATTACTGCAGATGATAGATTATTGATAGCAAAAAATGACACATTTTCAGCATGTAAAGACCCCACCAGCATTGACACTTCCTCAGTGACAAATTCCACTTCACCCTGGATGAGGGGAGTGCCATTAACTGCAGTGGTTCTAATGGGGGCATTAAGCCTTAGTAGTGGTACACCAAGAGTTCTCGCTACATGGAGATCTATGAAATTCCCCTCTGAGCCACTGTCTACATAAGCCTCCAAACACACAGATTTCTTAAGGTAAGATAACGAAATAGGTAATAAAACTTTGGCAGCATCTGCTGGCAATACCTGGGCACCTGGGCAGGCAGAGCCAGAGCCCCCCAGGTGCTGACATCCAGGGAATGAGGCCTTCTGATCTCCAGTGTTCATGCAGAGGACTCCAGCTTGTGGCTTGTACAGCATGTTGGAATGATGGGAGTGTTCCTCCACAGGACTGAGAAGCTAGACACAGATGCTTTGAGGGAGCAATCAGCAGACACAGCTCAGAGAAAAGAAAAAAAAACAGGTAGAACCATTGGAAAAAGGAGAGAAAAAAAAAGGTAAGGGAATGCTTTTTATATATAGTATCTATATATATATAAAAATGTTATGGCCAGATATAATGTGACGACCATCCGCTGTGAGGCTGAGCTGCTGGTAAGGCAGCACCCAGAGAAACCCCGAGACCCTTAACCCCTATACAGGGATCTGGAATTATAGCGGAGCCCAGGGGGTAGCTGCCTATTATGAGTAACAGATCAGGGAAGGTCGCCAGGGGAAAAAATCAAGACCCGAAAAACAAAGTCAGAAGTCCGAGTCAAAACCGAGAGGGCCGCGAAGGTACAAAATCATCAGGCAGTAGCAGAGTCGAGAATCCAGCCAAGGGTCAAGGGCAAAACCAAGAGGGCAGCTGAGGTACAAAATCGACAGGAAGAAGCAGAGTCAGAAATCCAGGCCAAGGTCAGAGACAAAACTAAACATACACTATATCACTAGGGAACCAAAACTATATCTGGCGGCCTGCAAGACAGGCTCCAATGTATTTGAAGGGCATGGTTACCTCCCATAGGCTGGAACTCACAGCCCGATGACCTCATCCGGACCGCCCCTAGATCCAGGCCAGATGGAGATGCACGACTGGCTCCACCCACGCCACCTCTGACAGAAGAACGCAGGCTGCGCCTAACGGACACCTCTGCAGAGCCCGCTCCTCTGCGACCAACACCACCCAGAGGGGAAACACAGCGGCGCTCAGCGACAGAGGCAGACGTCGCGGGAGCAGTTCCATATGAGGACAAGGCCCTCCTGTCACCGGTGCCACCAGCCGAAGGAATCCGGCTCCTCCCAGCGGCCGAGGCAGGAACACCGGCCACCGAGTCCAATGGCGATGTGACACACTGTGCCACATTAGTTATACCTATACTAGGCAGATATGAAGTTTCAATCGGCTCCTATTGCATTTTATTGCAATGTTGCAGCTGCCAAAAACCCTTAATTTTGGCGTTTTAATTTTTTTCTCGTTATACCGTTTACTGATCAAATGAATTTATAGATCAGATATTTAAGTGTAGTGATACCAAATATGGGTATTTTTTATGTTTTTTTTTTAATTGCCTTAAAGGTTTGATCAGTGTAGCTAGCTTTTGCGTTAGACTCTAGGGGCTCCAAGGATGTTGGGCCACAGGCAATTGCTCAGTTTGCTTCCCTTTCCCTACCCTTAATGCTTGCATTATGTACAACCATGTAATTTTTCAGTATTTCTGTTAGAAATTGGTGCAATTTTTTAAGCCTTCTTACATCCTTCTTGAGACTCTAGATATTACTTAATTTGTATTTAGCATATGAGCTGCTGTCTAATGTATAAGCTTATTTCAGGTATATAGTGTTTTGATTTCTTTTTATTAAAAAATAAATTTTGATAATTTTAATGATGTGTTTCTTTCTTAATTTTGTAATCTAATCCTCTAATCCTATAAAGAGTTATAAAGACATTTTGGAAGCACACTAAGCTGTAGGCTGATTTTCTGCTAAGTAAAAAAAAAAAAATTAAATCTTAGTTCTTAGCGAGTGTGACCGCGAGCTTAGTGTGACTCGGAGCGTAAGTGCAGACGGAAGTAAGTGTGTGACTTGTGATTCAGTGACTTTGGATTCTGGGAGTTTGGAAGGGAGGACTTACTGAATTACTGGTTGTATTTTATTAATACTTTGCATTTCTTTTTACTTATCATTTCTGTCTGGTGCAATCCCCATTAGGAAATGAGCTCCATAATTGGCAATGCCATCCAGTGTACATCTTGCCACATGTAGGCATTCCTTGAACAGCTGGTCGAGGGTGCATACTACTGTGTGAGATGTGAGTATGCTGTGCATTTGGAAGCCCAGATACTGGATCTAAATGAACAACTGACAACGCTGAGATCCATAGACAATATGGAAAGGTGTCTGCTGCTCACTTAACAGCTGCTCAGTGGGATAGATGTGGGGGAGGATGGTAGCATGGAGCTGCAGGACAGTGAGGTAGCTAGCTGGGTGACAGTTAGAAGGCGGGGTAGAGGGAAGAGTGCCAGGGAGGCTAGCCCTGATCTGACACACCCCAATAAATTTGCTAAGTTGGCAGATGAGGGGGGTGAAAGTTCAGGGATAGCACTGCTGCAGCAGGGCATGACCTCTGAAAGCCAGAGCAGTGTCTGCTCCAGTAAGGGGGAAAACAGGAGAGCAGGGCAGGACAGACAGGTGCTGGTAGTGGGGGACTCAATTATTAGGGGAACAGATAGGGCAATCTGTCACAAAGACAGGGATAGTCGAACAGTGTGCTGCCTACCTGGCGCTCGAGTCCGGCACATTGCTGATCGGGTTGACAGATTACTGGGAGGGGCTGGTGAGGACCCAGCGGTCATGGTGCACATTGGCACAAATGACAAAGTTAGAGGTAGGTGGAAGGTCCTTAAAGATGATTTCAGGGAATTAGGCTGCAAGCTTAAGGCAAGGACCTCCAAGGTAGTATTCTCTGAAATACTGCCTGTACCACGAGCCACACCAGAGAGGCAATGGGAGATTAGGGAGATAAATACGTGGCTCAGGAATTGGTGTAGGAAGGAGGGGTTTGGGTTCCTGGAGAAACTGGGCCGACTTCTCTGTTGGCTACAGGTTCTATGCTAGGGATGGGCTGCACCTCAATGGGGAGGGTGCAGCTGTGCTGGGGGAGAAAATGGCTAGAAGATTGGAGGAGTGTTTAAACTAGGGATTGGGGGGAGGGTATTCATTGTACAGGAGGAGATGATAGTGTAAATAGTAACCTGGGCACAAGTAATAATATTGGGGGTGGCATGGGGGGTAGGGTTAGAACAGTCAATATAGTAGGAAGGAATAGAGGTAAAGAGAGATGCATAAAGTGCATGTACACTAATGCCAGAAGCTTCACCAACAAAATGGAGGAATATGAATTGATTTTGTTGGAAAATAATTATGACATGGTGGAGATATCGGAGACATGGCTGGATGAGAGCCATGACTGGGCTGTTAATTTACAGGGCTATAGTCTGTTCAGAAATGACCGTACAAATAAGCGAGGAGGAGGTGTATGTTTATACGTAAAATCATCCTTAAAACCCATCCTGCATGATAATATAGATGAATCTAATGGAAATGTAGAGTCTCTATGGGTGGAGGTAAGGGGAGGGGGAAAAAAATAATAAATTACTGATAGGGGTTTGTTATAAGTCCCCAACAATAATGGAAGTGGAGGAGAATATCCTCATAAAGCAAATAGATGAAGCAGCGACTCAGGGAGAAGTCATTATTATGGGGGACTTCAACTACCCTGAAAAACAT